>JBBPCX010099452.1:0-23249 GCA_037974365.1 Hydrocynus forskahlii
TGATAGAGAGAGACAGTGAGAGGGACAGCAAGAGAGAGAGAGGGGGAGAGAGGGGGAGGTAGAGAGAGAGGGAGGGAGAGAGAGAGAGAGAGAGAGAGAGACAGACAGAGAGAGAGAAGTAAAGAGAGGGGGTAGAGAGAGACAGACAGAGGTAGAGAGAGGGAGGGAGAGAGAGAGACATGGAGAGATAGTGAGACCGAGGGAGAGAGAAAAGGAAACAATAATGGAAAAGGGGAGAGAGTAAATAGGGAAAGTGTGTAAACAGAGAGAAAGAAAGGGAGAGGAAGAGAGAGGTGATAGAGAGAGACAGTGAGAGGGACAGCAAGAGAGAGAGAGGGGGAGGGAGGGAGAGAGATAGAGAGGTGATGAGAGAGGCAGAGAGAGAGAGAGAGAGAGGTGATGAGAGAGGCAGAGAGTGAGAAAGAGAGAGAGAGAGAGAGAGAGGGAGGGGTGACAAGACAGGCAGACAGAGAGAGTGAGTGTGAGAGTGAGGCAGAGGGAGCGACAGAGAGGTGATGAGAGAGGCAGACGGGGGGTGGGGGGGGGGTGATGAGAAACAGACAGAGAGAGACAGTCTGAGTTACAACAAAGTGATCTGTATTAAAAAGACCCTTTTACAGAGTGTGTGTGTGGGGCAAGAGGCTGCATACTCATTGCTAGACAGATGCAGTGGGCCTCATCAGCGCCAGGCCTATAAACACACACACACCTCCCATTTGCATCTGATAGAGGTGATGTCACTGTTGAAATTACAGGTTAGAATTCAGTTCATTGTTGTGGCAGAAAAACCCACAGTCTCCACTGTACAACACACACGTGTCCCTTAAAGCAATAGTTCAGTTTTAGATAAAACAAAACAAAGAAAAATTATTTCATAACTACAGCATGAAGCATCTCCTTCAGGATGCACTAAAGATTACACACACAAACACACTTTGGGAGGAATATTTTGTTTTCCATCACTTTAAGTGTGAACAGAAACACGAAGTTAAGTGATCAGTTGAAGGAAGTTTTATTTTCTATTGTTGCTACACAGTAAACAAGCTCCTGTAAAAAAATATACAAACCAGCAACTACTGGAAGTGAAACAATGATCACAGAATTGTACAAAAAAAAAAAACCAATTAAGATTTTTCTAGTCTTCCTCATCTTCCTCCTCTTCATCGCTGATGACGTACTTTTTGGCTTTCTTAGCGGAAACCTCACCGTCATCCTCAGACTTTCTCTTGCCTGAGTTTTCTCCTTCCTGAAATCAGAATCAGAAAAAAAAATCACATCAAAATATGTTTACAGTGTAGCTCGAGGGTGCTAAAACATCATCTTATTAAAAAAGTACGTTCCAATATGGAGGCTCCGCGCCTCCACATCGACACTGGAGCTCTAGACTTCACAGGGAGCTTTGTTTCATGATCATACATCGTGTAGAATCAGAGATCTCAAACTTTGCAGTGTTTGGAACTTTAAAAAACTGTGCCTTTGTTCTTACAATAGCTGATTGTAAAAACAAGCAGAAAAAACATGGTGTGAGAAACCCAATCATGTAAGTGTGAGTGTGGGGGTATAGGACAAAAACTTAAAGCAGGCAGAACATGTAACATGGTGTATAAAGAGAAAGTCCAAATACAGGGTCTGTTTACTATTTACTGTTTACTCTGTGTGTCTGTGTCTGTGTGTGTGTGTGTGTGTATGTAAAAGTGTAAGTAACTGCATTAAACCAGCTTTGTCTATTTGATCTCGTCAAACAGCACCTCATGCTGGCCAAAAACACACTCACAGCACTGCACTGTGCAATTAATTACAGTAAAACCCCGCAAATGTGCGGTCCATAGTTTGCAGCTTCAGTTTATTGTGCATTTTTTCTTAGAACCAAACTAATAATTGTTCGCGGAAACCCTCACAAACTGGCAGAAACCGCAGATATACTCTGCATTCTTTTGCTTTCTGCATGACAATATATTATTTTTCATGCATTTTAATGACGAAGCTCTGGCAGACGCAGTCCAGCATTCCCGCATTTTCCGAAGTGGAGCATTTGGAGTGTTTCTCTTGAGTATTTTTCATTTTTGTTCTTCTTAAAGCCCTGTATTTTTATCACTGTAAATTAAATTAATTCATTACTGTATTTAAGAATCGGAATCAGAAAACTGATCCCGGAGGAAATTACTTATGTAAGGATTGCCACAACATATGGAGACAGACACAGAAACAATACAATATAAAGTTTAAATAAAATCTAAATAAAAATTTACCCTGCTTATACCAAAGAAAACAACAGTGACAGCAGTTCAGTGTAAACTGTACAGTACGAATACAGGTTTACCTTTACATTTTTTTTTAAGGGGAATGTATTAAGCTGTGTTTAAAATGAAATTAAAGTGTTTTGGGAGCATATTTGGGGGCATATTTAGGGTTTACACTATAAAATTAGGCATTTTTAGGAATTTTTTTAGCCACATCACAAATTTGTGGTTTTTAACAATTCGCAGGTGCTCTTGGAACGTAACCCTCACAGTGGGGGTTTACTGTATTCTGAAACTTATATTTTGCTCACATAGTTGTAGTAATTGTAGCTTCATTTAAAATAAAAAAAATTTTCAGGAGATGTTTTTCAGTGTCCACGTATGGACTGAGAAGTGAATGGTACATTTGGAAATAAAATTGTAATATTGTAAAATCGTAAAAAATTCTTGAAAGAGCAGCATGTTATCTGAGGGTGGGCCCAAAGTTTTGGCCTGTGGTGTTGGTTAGAATGCATTAATGCTGCAGAAACAAGGACCACAGCACCAGGACTAAGCAGTCACGAACCAGGACCAGTTCAGTACCAGTTTTTGCCCTCACCTCGTCACTGTCTAGCTTCTTGGCCTTCATGAGCCGCTGGGCTTTGTCCTCATCTGAGCCTTCGTCACTGTCAGACGAGTAGATCCTCGCTCGCTCCTCTGCAAACAAACAAACAAATAAACACACAAACAAGCATCATTCAGAACAGCTTAGCAGGGTTTCCCACATTCCTCACAGCTCCTGATTCCAGAGAGATGTTCTCGGCTCTAACGCGCCCTAATGCCGCCAAAAACAAATTAAACTAAAAAACAAACTAATCCTAATCTCCGTTCCGACCGCTGTACTGTTTCAGTACACTGCTAATCCACTGCCTGCTGTTATTAGTAATATCCGTCCTTGTGTGTGTGTGTGTGTGTGAGTGAGAAAGACGGTGTGTGTCCTGAACAGTAACCTGCTGGTGTGAGGAATGCTACAGTGTGTTCTCAAGAGAAACACCACCCACACGTCTCTCACAAGGGATCAACTGCTGGTAAAAACATTAACACACACCCGGACACACACACACACCCGGACACACACACACACCCGGACACACACACACACCCGGACACACACACACACACAGAGCTCAGTACGTGTTCAAGCAATGTGTAGCCCAGAAGTTGTGTTTGCACCAAAAAGACAAAACAGGTACAAATAAAGCAGCATTGGGTTTATTTTTAAGACTAAAATACCACAACAAAACAGTTTCAAAAGAAAAAAATCTGTATCTATATATACAGCACCCTTCACAATTATTAGCAAACCTGATAAAGATGCGTAAAAACCCTTAAAATAAACTTTTATTGCACCAGCATATTCTCACAAGCAAAAACAGAAAAAAACTCATATAACTCATGTAAATGTATTGTTTTTATTAAATCCATCATTAAGAAATAATTATTTGCATGAGTTGGATGATGTAGAGAGACTGTGCAAAGAGGAAAGGTCAAAGATTCCTCTCTGTATATCCAACCTTTTGAAATGTTAAAGGAGAAGATTAAGTGCTGCCCTGCTGGCAAAAGGGTGTTGTACATAGTTTTAACAGTAGGTGTCAATAACTGTGGCACACATGATGTAAAACCTTTTCCCCCTGAATAAACCTACTCAAATTAAAAGTTGGATTTTTCACTGGGATGTTATATTATTCACATAAAAGAATTTACTTGAAGACTTAATACATATCTTTATCAAGGGTGCCGATAATTGTGGAGGGTGCTCTGTCTGTGTATAATATATATTTATGTATGTACATACATACATACAGATATACATACACACATACATACACACACACATATATATATATATATATATTCTGGTGCGTCAAAATAAATGCCATACTGCCCCCTACAGTACAGTCTGTCAGAATGACTGGATTGTATGAACATCGTAGAGGACAGCAGAAGTCCCCTACGCCTTCTGTTGTGAAATAGAGCGGAAATGAATCTGAATATTGCAGACAGTTCACCTCTCAGTCCGCCTCCTTTGTATTTGCTCTTGATGGCGGCGAGGCTGATGGACTCCTCTCCCTCCTCGTCCTCCTCATATCGGTCAGGCTCCAGATACCCGGCGCTCAGGCCGCGCTGATGCTGCTTCTCCCGCATCCGCCTCTGCTGAGACTCACGACGGATGGAGGCACGCAATCGCTCCTCCTCTTTCTACAGAGAGAGAGGAAAGTAGCGTGATTGCTGACTGGGACGGCACAATATATCATCTGTTCATCATTAATGCAGTATCAGTCTCCTCAATACTGATCACAGAAGGCTGCAATATGCAAATGAGCTTCAAACCAATCACAGTGTTCCTGACAGGGTGACCAATCACAGCTCCAGGTAAGTTACTAGGTGTTCTGATTAATCAACGTCTTTGTGAAATCCAACAAAAGTCCAATTATTTTCATAATTAAAGATTCACTAAGGCGTCTTAAATGGCCCATATTCTGTTTTGTTTTTATTTTTTTTTTTCCCCAAATTTCTTACCAAAAATATAATCATAATACATCATAATTCATTCTTACATGAACATTTTCCAACCACTGTTTACCCCCACAGAGCCAAACAGGCTGTTATTGTGCCTGTAAGACTGATATATGTAAATGATCTCTTTTCTGATTGGCTGCTCATTCAAAAGGCAACACAGGCCTGAAATAGTCCTTCAGCACAAATGGACAAGACTAAACTATATAGACTGTATGGCTGGGAGAATTTATGTAAGTATGTAAGTAATAGAATGTACATTTTGAAACTATAATTCCAGAATCTTTAATTCCAGAAAAGTGATATGATCCTTTTAATCTCTTGAAAGGAATCGCAATATGCTGCAGCCAAATCGCAGTACTGATATTTTGTTCACATCGTGTATATATATATAATATATACTACTGCTATAGTAATCACCCAGATAAAGCCAGTACTTCTCTGTTTACACCTTCACGGTCTTTATCTCCACAGTGTCTCGTGTGTGTGAGACAGTGTTCTGCTGTCCTGCGTTACGTGATTCTTCCTTACATAACAAACACACACTGCCTTTATTCCCATTATATAACAAAGAGCTGCGGAGGAGATCCCGCTCCTTCAGATCTTCCCAGAAACCACATCAGTGCTGATCACAGCTTCACTGTTCGGACTGTTCTGACAACTTTAAAGGGATATTTCAGTGAAAAGTCCGATTTACACACTGGTCCATCAGCCAAGACGACTTTGTTTTGTTTTATCACTGGAAGTAATGAAGCAATGTAAGCTTTTACATCATCAATTTCCAATACCAATGGTCTAGTCCATGGTTCTAGAGTCATACAGGGTCAGAAACCACATAAGCGAGTCTATCAGAGATACTGAACATGTACTGTTACACAGAACGTGTAACATTTTGCCGCTGTAAAATGCTGGTCTTTAGAAGTGTAATTTGAGAGGGGACTTGAGTCTGTAGGAGGGTTTTTTTCAAACTCAGCAGAATCCAGCACGACACAGAGATCTTTCATAACACTGTGACTCAGGAATCTCTTTCATAACAACGCAGTTATTCCACCATGTGTGTTTGGGTGTGTTTGAGTGTGTGTGTGTGATCACCTTTATCATCTCGTTCCTCTGAGACTCCGGGTCTCGGCCGGCCATCGGCAGGATTCTGATCTTCTGTGTTTTGGAGCATCGATCGGCCAGAGACAGAGTCATCTTCCTGTGTGTGGCGCTGTCTGTGGAGTGGGGCCTAGACATAGACACACAGATATACATACGTAAAATATATTCATACACACACATAAATAAATACGCATATACATATCTACACTTACATGTATGTATATATGTATATTTTTATATGTATGTGTATATATATGAGGTGTACTTAAAACATATTTTACATATATATACATATATATATATAGTGGGTTTTTTTGTTTTTTTGTTTTTTTCAAGTCATATTCTGTCGTAAACCACGTCCCCAAGTCTGATCCACATTAGTGCAGTGCTGGTTGTGCTTTGAGTCGGGAAAACTGCTTATATTTGATTTTTTGGGTCAACCCATTCCTTCAATCATCACCTGAATAAGTGTTAACGAAGGCTCTGTGTGTGTGTGTGTGTGTGTGTACCTGAATGTGAGTTTAGTCTTGAACACTGCTTGGCCCTGCAGTCCAGTTCCCTGTCGGATGAACAGGTGGTTGTGGTCTCCCTGCAGTGGAGCTTTATACACATCAAACACCTCATTACCCAAGTGTAGAGACATGCTACACACACACACACACAAACAGAAAGAGAAGAACAGGATAACATGAGTACAAATATTATTTACAGCACCATTCTGTGAAAAACAATCAAAAACGGTCACCTACACCCCAAAACCCACCACACCCCCACTGACAAGCAACAGAAGCTCATGCCTCACCAATTCTATCTGTGCCTGAAGATGTATGTAAGTGTTCGGTATGGAGGTCATCTCTAGGACTGCACAATATGGACAGAATTTCAGTATCGCTGTTTCACTGCTACATATTACGATTGCGATGCCTTTCAAGATATTAAAAGGCCCATTTCATTGCTTTTCTGGAATTAAAAAAGGCTTAAACATAACGAAGTCCATAAGCATAAACTAAGCTGCAAAACAGCCCCTTTTCATTTGCATACTGTAGCCTTCCCTGATATCAGTACTGCAGAGACATTTATCGCAGAAACAGTTAATAGGAAATATTCACTCTAACTCCCCCTCCTGTCACACCTCCACACAATAAGCTGTACAATAACCTGCTGCTATTCAGTCGTACAATTTCTTATTTGGGTTTAAATCGTTCTCATTATGTGCAATAGTCTTCCTATGTACAATATCACCACTTGTGTCTGTATTACTGATCTCTACTACATATAACAACAGATTCCTAACCACTATTTATGTTACCAGTGACTCACTTAACTGTATTTATTTATAGAGTGCTGATACCCCAGCATTTGTGTATATACAAAAAAATAAGGGACCACTGCAATTTATTTTTTAATCAGCATCTCTATGAGTAAAGTGAAGTGAAAGTGACCATTCTGTCATACATGAGCAAACTACAGCACACAGTGAACAGCACAAAATTCTTCCTCTGCATTTAACCCATTCATTAAGTGAAGCAGTGGGCAGCCAGGAACACAGCGCCCGAGGAGCAGTGTGCGGGGACGGTACCTTGCTCAGGGAACCTCAGTGGTGCTTAGCACCAGCCACCGGCTGCCTCTGTTGTATGACAACCATTCCACGCCAGTGTCTGTTAAACTCCTACACAAGCACCTCATTCTGCTTTATGAGGGACTGATGAGTGATCACCTGAATCACATCTTGTTTAATGAGGAAAAGTATAAAAACACTGCTGTAATCAACACTCTCCTCTCGCAATGAGACCAGTTGGATGGTAAAACACTGCTAGATGTTCGATAAAGGTAATAACTGCCATTTTGTTTAAGAGCAAACAAGAGATTTGTTTTCTCTGAACTATTCAGGTTCTGTAAACACTGCATCATTTCTCTGATGTTTTGTCATTTCCTTTAAACTTATGCTTTAAAGAACAATATATCTATTTGGAAATTAGAAATTAAAAACTAAGGCAAAGCTGTTCAGTTCAATACTTGCACCTATAAAAGATCACACTTGAGAAACTGAACATTTTTGCAGTTGTCTCATTTTTTTCCCAGAGCTGTAATAGAGTGTATTTTTTCTACAGATTTTTATAAGTGCTATTCATATGTTATTTTTTATATTGTAGTGTCTGTGTGTGTCTTTGTGTGTGTGTGTGTGTGTGCAGATATAACAAACAGTTTCTTCAAGGATCAATTAAGTTTTCTGATTCTGATATTGTGTGGCCCTGTTAATCTCTAATAGACTTGGTTAAGCAGTTTCTCACCCTGTATGATTCACTGTAGCCTCTTAACACAGACTGCAATTCATTAATATGGCTTAAAACAGCAGCATGTTACACAGTATCAGAAACCACATACGCAAGTCTGTAAGAGATACTGAACAACTCAACTTGAAGCACGATCATTTGTGGGGTATCATTTGCTAGATACATGAGCCTCTCGGCTCCAGTACTAAAACTGAAGATGTCCTGCCCAATTTGGGGTAAGAGGGAAACTTTAAAACACTTCAAAGCTCTCAATAGATCTCAGAAGAGCATGAAACAGACTGGATTTCCTCAGCTGATGTAACTGTACCTGCCATCCGACCACTTAACAATGCGTGCGTTGCTCTCCCGGATCTCGTTTCCCTCTTCGTCCCTCCTAGAGCGCCACCTGATGGTGTTCTCCACCTTCAGCTTCAGCCTCGTCCGACCTTCCTCATCCAACATCTCCTCATCCTCAAACTCGTCCTCATAGTACTGAGGATCAAACGGCCTGCAGAAAGACAGACACACAGACCTGAAAAAAACTGTTCTGAATTCATACAGTACTGTGCAAAAGTCTTGAGACCCCCAAATGCCAATTGCAGCGTCCGATTGGGCCGGGTTCATTTTCAGCATCAATGATCCCAAACACACTGTCAATACAGTCAAAGCACCTAGATCGAAAAAAAACTAAATGCAACACTCTCAGTCACCATCAGTCGGCTTCCCAAAGCCCAGATCTCAACACCGTCCATGTACATATATAGTCTACATGCAATACTCCACAATGACAAAAAATGATTTACATAAATATTCACACTCTTAACTTGGTTACAGCACCTTTGGCAGCAATGACAGTCTTTTTGGGAATGACCCTATAAGCTTGGCACACCTTTCTTTTTACCATTCTTCTTGACAGAATCTTTCAAGCTCTACAAGGTTGGATTTGGTGCGTCCATGCACAGCTTTTTCCAAGTCTCTCCAGAGATGCTCTATTGGATTCAGGTCTGGATTCTGTCTGGGCCACTCCAGGTCTTTTACAGAGTTTTCTTGAAGCCATTCCTTTGTTTTCCTGGCGGTATGCTTTGGGCCACTGTTCTGTTGGTACCCACCCAGAACACTCTGGTGTTCCATTATTGTTGTTGTATATATTTCTGCATCCTTCTTTCCCTCTAAACCGACCTGTCTCCCAGTCCCTGTTGCAGCAAAACATCATCACAGCATAATTCTGCCACCACCATGTTTGACTGTAGGAAATAGTATTAATTAGGTTATGCTCTATGCCTGCTTTACTGCACACATCGTTGGGAACTGTGACCAAACCACTGTTTCATTAGACCACTGGGTCTATTAGGTCTGGGGGTGGTAGTGGCCTAGAGGGTAAAACATTTGCCTGTGAACCCAAAGACCCAAAAGTTCAACACCTGCCCCCCACACAAATTTTCTACCATTGTGTCCTTGAGCGAGACACTTAACCATCAGTGGTGGTGGTTACAAATGTCTTCCATCTGAGAGTGATAGAAGCTACTGTGCTCTTGGGAACTTTTAATTCTGCAGAAATACTTGTGTCACCTTCCCCAGATTTGTTTCTCCCCATAATTTTATCTCGCAAGTCTCTGGTCCTCATGGCTTGGTTTTCACTGTGACCTACCCCTCAGCTGTGGGACCTTCATCAGCAGATGAGTGCCTTCTTAATTTTGTCTAATGAATTCAATTTGGCACAACTGAAGTCCAGGCAAGTTGAATAAGCTTCCCAAGAACCACTGAAAGAAGCAAGATGCACCTACTAGGAGTGTCAGAGTGTCAAGGGTGTAAATGGGATATTTCAGTGTATTACATTTTTTATAAATTAACAAAAACACTGAAAACACCTGTTTTTGCTCTGTCATTGTGGAGTATTGTGTGTAGACTGATTGTTTTATATTCATATTATTATGTGGGGGGCCCAAATTCTGCATTATTAGGGTAGAATATATGAAAATGTAGAATATGGGCACTTTAACACGTCACCCAAAGACATCATGGTCTTTATCTTCTAAATGTGGCATCTGGTGAGCATGTACACACACACTAGCGCAAACACACACACAATACCTCGGTTCCACACTGAGAAAGTTGGGCAGTTTTACAAAGTAAAGGTCGCTGCCGAGGTCAGTGCTGACTTTAGGAATCTCCACCTCAATCCGAGTCTCGGGAACCGGTTCCTCCTCCTGCTGCTCACCCTCCATACCATCCTCATTATCCTACACACACACACACGCACACACACACACACAGGTCACTTTGGCCTAAACGATTTTACATGGTAAAAAATGTAGACCATAATTTCAATTACACTGACACGCAAAATTTCCTTTAACTGCAGGATTGCGGCCCACAAATGTGGAGAACCTCAATATCAGCCAGTCTAATTGGTCAGACAATGTATTGATCAGGCCTGAAATCGGACCCTCTTTATCCTTCACTGCCTATTTTCTATTAGCATTTGAAGAAAAATGGATTCATTTTCCCCTGGAGTTTACACCTAGCATTAAAACGTAAATGTGTTTGGAGGTAGATGCACTTTATAGAGGAGTGTATCTGTATTCGCTATGTGAACATGTTCGGATCCAGCCGTCCGGATCCTGAGGTGGTTATATGTGCACTGTGATCGGATCTCTCTGCCAAGCATTCATGGTCTAACATCACTATCAGTATCGGCTCCTTTCTTAAACATGACCAGACCTCATAGGTTTTCGCACAGGTTTTTACCACCTATCCATTTATTTCAACTGAATATATAAATGATCTACAAATGAAAACATGTCAAACAAAACAAGTTTCCTTTATAAGATGAAAGAATCTGTACCAGTGCATGTCTGACTCCTGTTAACTGGCTGTGTCAAATTCTAGACTGTCCTTTAACTTTAAGCTGTAAATTCACTTGTTAGTAAAGAACAGTGCATGTCTTTTTAATAAATATTTAATGACTAACAAATGCAGAAAATCTGTGTGTGACAAAACTTTGAGTCTCACCAGCGGTTGTCCCGGTGTGAGGGGTTTCTCAGCGTCGCTGTCTGAGGAGATGTCATCGGCTTCTCCAAACAGGTCGTCTGCTGCAGTTTTCTTACCTACAGAAACAAAACAAGCCTTAACGTCACAGTCAATCACTCTAACACCCCACCCAACTTCACTCTCCAGACTCCGCCTACTACACATACTCTTCCATAGGGAACCAAACCACTAAATACACACACGATTGTGTATATACATACATAAATTATCATTGTTTTAAAGAACATTTAATAATAACTGCTACTGGGGATTTAAAATGACGTCACACGCAAATGAACAAGTGCCCAAACAAAAATGCCCAAATTTCTTTTATTTTAGGCTTTAAAAAAAAAAACAAAAAAAAAAACAAGAGCTTTGAACTCAGGAGAACTTTCAGGATAGTCTCCGCCCACAAGTGGGTGGGGAAAACCCGCAGAGGGAGGAGCTCCAGAGAGCGGCTGAGCAGCCGAGCAGCGGTGCGCCAAGAGAAAGAGCAGCACGGTGAGCATGTAGGAGAACAAACATCGGTTTTAGACTGATCTGAAATCAGATTTAACAGACTAATTTACTAATGCTTCTAAACTCACAGCTCTGGCATTTTTCATATTTTGGGAACCAACAGACGGAACTCACCACCACTCTGACCCCCCACATCGCTGTCCGAGTCCGAGTCAGAATGCAGTATCTTCTTTTTCCGCCCCACAAAATCGTCCTCGCTGTCGCTGCCTTTAGCCGAACCTGTGGAGAAACGCAAACACGATCTTCTAATGAGACGTTAATGGGGAAAACCCCTCCTGAGGATCAGCTCTACGCTGCGGACGTCATCGTCTCACTCTTACAGCCTTTCATTTTCAGCTCTTAGAGGCAAAAACAGACCATGTTAGTACTAAAATGGACAGATTTAACACAGAGGCCTTGAAATGGACCCATTAAAATTATACCTGATTGTTTTGGTCTTGTTTTGCTTTTTTAGTTATTAAAATTTAGAATTTAAAAGATCACTCGATTAATCATCAAAATAATCGCAAATCATTTGATTATTCATGATTAACAGCCCTGATTGATCAAGAGACCACTATACCACCAGTTATTTTCCAGTTTCAGCCATTTTTACTAAACTGAACAATACTTTAATGTCACAATAATGGCAAAAATTATAATTAGTAGCCCTAAATGGTCAGGATATTCTTACTACACCACCACTCACTTTTCAGTTAAGGCCAATTTAGCTGTTTTGATATGAAAAAAAATCCTAAAAGGACATAACAGCTGATTAATCATCAGAATAATCACAAATAATTTGATTTTTCATAATGAAACGCCCTTATTGGCCTTTTATGGCCCTTTGTGTTGTTTGGGGGGGAAAAAAGGACTACTAAAAGGACAGAATACAGGATTAATCTTCAAAATAATCACAAATGACTTGATCATATATAAATCAATAGCCGTAACTGGCCATAGTATTATTACAACACCGACAATTTTTTCCGTTTGGATTTTTTTTGGTCAGAATACTTGATTGTCCAAATAATCACATATAACTTGATTAGTCATAATCAATAGCCCTAAGCTGTCCAGAACTCTGGCCAAAGCTTAGCACTTGGAGGTTTAAAAGTGTTTTTTGAATTTGAGTAGTAACAGACATTTAATGGCTAAATTAATCCCATTAAACTGAGCAGTGAATGTTTACTTTTACTCACCAGATTTATTCGCCCTAACTTCTTCATCAGAATGATCCCTCTCTTCGTCAGAGTTGCGCTGCTTCTCCTCATCATCTGACTGGTCACTTTTCCCCTCAACGCCCCATTTCTCGTCTCCGGATTGGCCCTCTCGCCCTGACCCTTCTGCGTCTGAGTGGGGGGTCCTGGGCCCCGACTGTGGGGTCCCGAGCCCCGACTGTGGTGTCCCAGGGTCCGAGTGGGGGGTCCCGGATCTGTGACTTCCTGCCCCCGAAATGGGGCTCCCTACATCTGACCTGCGGCTGGGGCTGAAAATGATACACCACCCATCAATACGCTGATACAGACTCGCAGTGTTCCGGTGTACAGTACTGTGCAAAATCCTTAAGAAGGTTGTGTTAAAGCACTTTAAAGCTGGGTGCATTACTACAGGCATTAAAAAAGGGCTATATTACTTTAATATTTAAGTAGTTTCCTGCTGATATTGTCAAAAATTATGTTTTTGCTTGAAATGCTCATCCCTACTGCTCATGCCAGCACACAACCAGAAGGGGGCCCCAGTCCTGGATTTCTTGCAATAAAAAGGCAAAGAGGTCGACCAATATGTTTTTTGTTTTTTTTATGGCCGTTGTTTTTATTTTGTTTTTGGGTAGCGATCTTTGGTCATTTTTCCCACCAGCTCATAAAATACGAAAATTCCACAAAACAAGCCTTAACTTAAAGTACCGAGCAGCTTTTAAAACACATTTATCAGGTACAAATGAACAAAAAATAATGAATCATGCGTGTCCCATATCATGCATGTCCCACAGCAGCAACACTGGGCTGCCCACAAATGTGCGTGTCTATTAATCAGCTGTAATATGTGCAGATTATGTAAATATTGCCAAATACTGGCCTTATTAATCAGCCAGGCCGATAATCAGTCAACCTCTAGTGTATACAGCAAATCGTATTACCCCATTCAGATCCGTACACAATTTGAAACAATATTTACAGATTTTTAAAATCCAGAAAGGCAATGAATATGGGCCCTTAACATTCTGAAAGGAACAGCTATTGCAACATATAGCAGTGAAATCGCAATATTGGTATTTTGTCCATATCACACAGCTCTACCGAGTTGACCCCATCTCTTCAATGACAGGGGAAACGCTGATGCCTTTATGTTCCTACATGCTGCCGAATACCTTACATTTGAACACTTTTTCTTTTGTCCTGCATCCCTACCTGTGACCTTCATCATCCTCCTCCTCGTGACGACCCTCTGAGCCGCTGTGCTGCTCCGCCTCCGAGAGTTCCTGGTCCGAGTGCATGGTGGCGTCGGAATGGGAGCGCTCGGACTGGTTGTCACTGCCGCTGTGCTGGCTGCCCCGCTCGTCCTCGCTGTCGTCTCCGAACAGCTCTTTGTTGCTCGGCTTCGTGCCATCTTGACCTTCTTCGTCGTCGTCATCGTTGTCCCGTTCCCTCTCGCTCTCGCTCCCCGAGCCGTTGCTGGCAGACCTGGGCCTTTCCTGCTCCGAGTCAGAACCAGAACCAGAGCCCGATTCTGTAACAACACCACCACACATCATATGAGACAGAGAGACTCAACAGGACATCCGTGAACAGGCAATCATCACTCCTCCTTCTAAAGAGCGTTGGGCTGGTTTTCAGCTAAATGTAGTGATGGGTACCAAGAACCAGTTTCTGACTGGTCAGAACTGAAATCTGGAGAATCTCTTGGACACACAGTTCTGTGTTTCTGCAGCATTAATGCATTCTAAAAAACACTCCAGGCCAGAAGTCTGACCCCACGGTCCAATTGAAGAAAAAAAAAAAGATACATACATACACCCAGTGCACAAATGTATTCACCACATCCTTTTCAGCAACGTTGGGAAATGACTTGTGCCCATACCCTCCCAGTACCTTTTCAAGACTGTAAACAGTCTCATATGCTGGACGCTCAATTAGAACTTGTAGGTCCAGCTCATCCCTGCAGCTCAATGGGAGAAAGATCTAGAGACTGGGGAGGCCAAGACATCATTCTCTAACATTTCTGCTTTTCTTTGGACTGGATATGTGATACGATACTTTTTCTCATGATCAACACAAAGTGAATGCCAGTCACTAAAGACAGACCTGATTTGTCTCTTCAAACCAGTAGTTTGCGTCTTTGTAGGTGAATAACATTAATACAGACTTTAAAATACTGAAAACCAGTCGGTTACATCTGTTTTAAGTTTTTCCTAATGTTTTCTTGTAATACAAGTTTATCTTTTTTTTTTTTTTTTTTTTTAAATCGAGGGTGGGCCATGTAGCGTAGCTGCATTTTCAAAGTCGATACTGGATTGGATCAGTGGAGGGACGGAGCGGCACTGTTTTTACCACCAACACACATTTGTTGAACAGAACATTTGTAGCTACGCTCCTCCTTCGATATATATGCAGGAATAAAAATCACAGCAGGAAATCTTTCCTTCTCACCGCCATCAGACTCTACAACTCCCCTCTCTGTCACACATCCACACAATAATCTGTGCAATAGCCTGATGCTTCTTGTTGTGTAATTTCTTACTGGTTTAATTACATTTACATTCACATTTACTATGTTCAGCAGACACTTTTATCCAAAGTGACTTTCATTCCCTAACTACAGGGGACAGTCTCCCTGGAGCAGCTTGGGGTTAAGGGTCTTGCTCAGGAGCCCAGTGGTGGTGTACTGAAGGTAGGATTCAAACCCATGACCTCTTGGTCCAGAGGCAAGTATCCTACCCACTAGGCCTCCACCACCCCATTGTGTGTATGACTATGTGCTAGAGCTGGATGGGATGATCAAAACTTTTTATCACGGTATTTTTCAAAATTATGCATGCATGTTTCTTCATAATGCTGAGATACAAACATCCTTTCAGGATTATTTAGCCTGTTACATTTATTATTATAATAATAAATATAATAAATTGATCATTTAGTTTGATCCCATTGATGTACAGAATCATACACATATAATCAGAATCAGACGACCTCAAACTAAACGGCAGGTACATTTATTTTTGAGAAATTACATGCACAAAAAAGCTAAAAATAAGAAACTGCACAAAAACGCACTCCCTAAAAGTGATATTTTACGCCCTATGATCCACACGCTGTTCACATGCCCAGCACTACTATGTGCATTATTTTGCTAGGATGTGCAGCAGTCTACCATGTGCAATATTGTGCAACGTTGTGCAATCAGATTGTGCAATCAGATTGTGCAATCAGATTGTGGGTTCGAATCCCAGCACTGCTAGTGCCATCACTGAGGTACCCCTGAGCAAGATACCGTCCCAAACACTGCTCCCCGGGCGCCCCTTGTTGGTGGCAGCCCCCTTCACTTGGTGAATAGGTTAAATGCAGAGAAAGAATTTCACCCTCTGCCTCTGCAGTACTGATATCACAAAAGGCTGCAATATGCAAATGATTCTCCACCCAATCACAGTGCTTCTGACAGGGTGACCAATCACAACTCCAAGTGAGTTACTGGGTGTTCTGATGAATCAAGACCTTCATGTAATCTAATAAATGTATATGTATCTTAATCTCTAAAGAGGTTGGTGAATGAGTGCATGAATGGATGGCGCTACACTGCTGTACCCAGACTCGTCATATACATTTAAACGAATTGGTTTTGTGACATCACAAAAACTACGACTTGAGTATAGACTGTTTTCGCAGCTCATTTTCTATATTTGGACTGTATTGATGGGGGGAGTAAATGAACAATTTGAAACAACATTTACAGACTTTAATTCCAGATTTGAAAACTGGCTGTTTAAAAGTGATGATATAGGTTCTTTACTGTCTTGCAATCGCAACATGCAGCAGTAAAATCGCAGCACTGATATTTTGTCCATATCGTTCAGCCCTGGTGGACGCCTGAGAGCCACATTAGCATCATGTCTTCATTTTAGAACACTAAAGGAAACGATGAAGTAAATGTGAGCGGTTTAAACCCCGCTTAAAGAGGATCTGGAGGCAACTACACTGAGAGACTGGTCATTTAATGTAGCCTTGGCTAACTAGCCGCTAGGCTAATGGAGGCCTGTTGTGGTTCTAAACGTGCTCGCCATATGAGAATCAGAGAGCAATGGGACTCCAGGAATAAAACCCGTGTAAAAAAAGTGAAGAGGCGAGGTTAAACTCACCCCTCTGCTCGGGCTCGCTGTCTCCGTCGCTGCCGAATAGCTCGTCCATGTCCGCCATCTCTCCTCCTCAGTCCACTTCTGTCCCCCTGACAACAACCGGTCGGGGTACTTCAGATTTACAAAATAAAGGTCCCGTCAATGCTGCCCATTCTAGATTCAAGATTCTTTGTCACATGCATAGTTATACAAGTACAGCATGCAATGAAATGTATCCTGAACCGCTCCTATTATGAGCGTGCAGACATTATAAAAGTGCAATTTTAAATTAAATCTGAACATTTCTAAAACACAAATAGAAAATAAAATAATAGGTACAGTGGCCCCATTCACCAAGTGAAGTAGGGGTCTGCCACCAACGAGGGGAGCCCGGGGAGCAGCGTGTGGGGACGGGGCCTTGCTCAAGGGAACCTCAGTGGTATCACTAGCAGTTCTGGGATTCAAATCCATAACCTTATGATCGCAGGGGCAACTCCCTAACCACTAGGCCATCAGCTCCTCTTACATATGTATGTAAGTCCAATTATACATTTCAAAACACAAATCCGAAAATTTCTAAAACACGAATCTAAAATAGAAAGTAAAACAGCTCAATCAAGGAGCGACACAAGTTTAAGGTAAAATACGTAAAATACGTAATACAGGTTTTTTTTAAGTTTTAAAGTTATAAGTGTAGCAGAAATCCGCCAGGTGGCGCTGCGCACCCACCGTTACTCTCCACTCACTAGTAAAGGGATGTTCCACCTATTTTCCAAAATCTGAGCTATTAACTCTATTTTCTTATCCTAATGCGCAATTTCATATGAAATACATGAAAATTACTTTATTATTTCATATATTTATATTACTGCGGTCAAACTGAGTCCATGCATAAGGGATGTTAATAAATATGATTCTAAGTTTACCCTTATAGTCAAGCGTGAACACAGCACAGCACACAGTGTGAACAATTAATTTAACCCATTCACCAAGTGCAGGGATGGACATTCACGTACACAGTGCCCATGAAGCAGTGTGGGGGGGGGGGAGGGGGGAGGGTGTATATATATATATATATATATATATATATATATATATACATACCGTCCCCGCACACTGCTTCACGGGATATATGTAGGGATATATTATGTAAACAATTAAATTAAGTAATGCAAATAATTAAAGTTATACTGGCACTGTCTCCATCACTATCAAACAATTAAACATTGTAATATATTACATTTTTAATTTAACATTAACAGGCTATCAATTAAAGCAACTTTTATTCAGGACTGCAGAGCGATGGAGGAGGCCTTGTCTGCTTTTGCATGAAATTTGCATGACAAATATCCTGATCAAGTCTAGGCATACCTAGAAAGTGTCCATGCACTTTCTCACTTACTTTAACAATCGTTACAGAGTGTTTTTACCACACAGTCCCTTTTCTTCTGATGTCTCTTCTAATCCGGCAACTGTGTTCCTTTGATGGCACAACCTAGTCCTATTTTTACTTATGTAAATATACCATTAAAAATTAAAAGCAAATAGAAATCAAATGAATCTGTCTAAAATATGTAAATCTAAGTCCATCTTATGATCTGTTAGTGTTAACATGTCTAGTTTGACAAAGAATTCTATGAATTTAGCATTGAATTGACTGGAAATTGTGGGAAAAGCCTACAATTCAATGTAAACTACAATACCCAGAAGCCTCATGCCAATGTAGGCATGACTTAGGGTGTTGAGTGACGCTCATTGGCTGTTGAGCACGTCACTCATCCTGACTCATGCGTCTTCCTGCGTCGCCGCCCTTAGTGAGAGCGAGAAAGTGGAGAGAGGAAAATAATTTCTGGCGTTTCTTGACAGAAAAGCGGGGCGATAGAGGTCCTCAGAGGAGCTGAAGCTGTTTATTGAGGTAATTAATCGACTTATTCGCCTCTTACGAGCTATTGGTGTCGATTATAGCAGCTGAAAGCGCTTTAACAGTCTGTGTGTGTGTGTGTGTGTCGGTAGATTAGCTTAGCTTAGGTGATGTTAATAATCAATATACACCGATTTAAGTCCTAAAGGACGTGTATCTTTAATCCAGTTTGATAACCGTTCGATGTAATTTGTGGGTCAGATGAACGCAGTCATGGAGAAATAAGCGTTTGTTTGGTCTCTGGTCGCGTTGTGTGATGCTAACAGCTGTGCACGTGAACTTTTCGATGCAAATATTAAAACTAATTTCCCTTTTCTGTGTGATGTTTGGCCTTAAAAGGTCTCCTGGTGGGGAGGAGGGTGGGTCTGTGTTGCACGGGTGGGGTCGTGGGGGACGTTTGTGGGGTTCCGGAGCGGGTTAAATCCGAGTTGACTTTGGGAGTGTGAGGGAGAACCAGTGCTCGAGACTAAACCAGGACCGACGGCTTTTCTCGCGGGACAGGAGAGGCGCGCGCGCGTGTGTGACCGCGGTTGTGCGGTTTTGGGGTGGGGGGGGTGGTGTGTGAGTGAACTGTCTCACCCTGACTTTCTCAGATCATATATTCTTACCATTACTGCTAATAGTAATAATGATAATAACAATAATAGTAATAATAATGTGTGCATGCATGCGCGCGACTTGCCCTGCCCTGCCTTGCCCTGCCCTTGTATTTCCGTGTAGCGTGCAGCTGGACTGTGTGTGTGAGAGAGAAAGATCTTCCGCCTGGCTGACTTTATCAGCTCATGAACTGTTATTATGATTGTTATTGTTATCATTATTCCTCCTGCGACCTGCCCTGCCTCGCCTTGCCTTTCCCTTGCGTTTCCATATCATGTGCAGCAGGACTGTGTGTGTGTGTGTGAGAGAGAGAGAGAGAGAAAGAGTGTGAGAAAACAGTGCAGTTGCTGTACAGGAGCTTCAGCTGCTTTCCACTGGATGGAGTTTAACAAGCACCACCCCAATGCTGCTGTGTGTGTGTGTGTGTGTGTGTGTGAGAGAGAGAGAAGTGTTCCAGAGAGTATGAAAGGGTGTGGTGTGTGTGTCACTGAAGGATGACTGCACTGTTTCTGCTCTTTGTGAAGAAAGCCTCCAGTAAAGAAACTGCACTGACCAGCTGCACTTTCTGGTTCTCTCTCTCTCTACTGGACCTTTAAATCCCTTTCACTTATTAAGGCTTTTATTAACCAGCACTTACACTGCTTGCTCAAACTTAAAGGGCAATCCCACCTGTGTTTGGTCTGAGACTGTTCATTGTGGAGACTCTGATTTCTCTACAGTGGTGGTGAATGGACCCAGATGTCTCCAACATAAATACAGCAGTTTTATTCACTATCGACCACCAGTGAAGCTCTACATGTCTGAGTGTTTATATGGATGTTGTTGATGGTGATCTAGTGAATCTGAACCAAGTCACTTTTCTTTGGGGACTATTTTGCCCCACAACGCCCTGTATGTATCCCTCCACCATGAATGGATTTTAAAGGGCCTATATCCTGGAAAGACTTAATGTAAATGTAAACATGGTTTCAAAGCAAATTTAGCAGCCAATCAGAACCAGGAATCAGTAGCAAAAATGTGATGTATGACATGAGCCCTTTAAAATATGGTTTAGATAAACATGAATAAAGTAATGATTTCCACCACTAATATCACAATAATACAAGTACACAACTTGCACCCTGTTGAGAACATGGGATACAATAGGAGCCACCTGGGATACCATAGCAACCACCTAGTAACACCAGAGATGTCACAGCAGCCGGTTAACAACACTTGGGATATTGTAGTAACCACCGATCACCAGTGTAACAACTAAATGGTGTACCGGATCAACCACCAAACAATACCACACATACCACAGCAACACGCTTCCTTCAAGACAGTGGATCTCAAACTTTTTCCACATGTCATTCCACACTTGGCAGAAAGAAATATTTTCACGCCCCGCCTCAACAACACAATGACAGAAAAGCTTTGTAGCTTTTCTCAGACTCATTAACAATAATTTCTTCAGTAACTTTTGTTGTTCAAAAAACAACAAACTTCAAACAACTTGTCTGTGACATTAGTCTCTAGTTTGCTTCATTAGTCTGTAATAAAAAAAATAGAGGGAAATTAAGCAGAATCTGCAGTTTGCTAGAAACGTCTCATCAAGCATATTTGACATTGTATCTAAAGCTGTGGGTAGCATGAGCTCCTCTATCGTGTGTGGTTTCTTGCAGTGGGTGATTCTGTACGCGACTGTGGGTGATTCTGTACGCGACTGTGGATGATGTCATTAGTGCTTTCCTGTTTACTGATGCAGATTTTACAAAGCATTTTTCCTGCTGACGGTGTTCTCTGAGTTTTCTTTGAAAGAACTCGAGTGCCTTATTGATGTGACTGGGGTGGCATGTCTCTAAGTGTCTTCTTTATCTGTCAGGTCACATACTATCAGCTGCTAGAGTTTTCAAAATAAAGTCCACACTGGTTTCTCCTCTTCTCCTACCACATTAACCGTGGAATCTAGAGCAAGAAATGCTTTCTCATTTTTCCCTTTCATTTTTTACATTAATTAATTAATTTTTGCATGTTATCGACACTTGCCTCTTTTCTCTCAGAAACATTGTCTGTTTTTCTTTTCGTACCTGTAAAATATCTGTCTGTTTCGACCCTCTAAGGCTCTGACAGCAGTGAAAGAGCAGGTTGCAAACGTAACCTATATGAATTCTTTGTTCTGCTGCGAAAATGACTCCGATGTTAAACATTAGTTCCGCGTGACTTTCCCCCAGGTTGCTTGTGCTCCATCTGTCCTGCCACACACTTTGAGAATCACTGCTTCATAAAATGCATTTTCATAGTATTATATGTCATATTAGAGTAATATTCAGTAAATTAATATTTGGAGTTGTTTTTATTAGCTGTAGCAATAGTCCTGCCTGTTACACATGAAAGTTATGATGCTCTGAATTAGAGCTGTATAATACAGATAAAATACCAGTATTGCAGTTTTACTGCTACATATTGAGATTGCGATGCCTGTCAATATTAATTAAGGAACTGAAGTCTGTAAATATTGTATTAAATGGAACATTCCCTCCCCCCATCTATACAGTCCATATATAGAAAATAAGTTACAAAAACAGCCTGTATCCGTAGTTTTTGTGATATCACAAAACCAACACTTTTAAAAGAATCTCCTTATTCTGGTTACAGCGGTTTGGCTCCGCCCATTCATAGACTGATTCACCAACACCTTTACTGATTAAAAATTAGACTTTTGTTGGATTACGTGAACCAGTAACTCACCTGGAGCTGTGATAGGTCACCCTGTCGGAGACACTGTGATTGGTTAGAGGCTCATTTGCATATCGCAGCCTTCTCTGATATCAGTATTGCAGAGACCAGTATCACAATAATGATGAACAGAAGATATATATTGTGCAGCTCTACACTAAATAGTTTTCTAATAAATCAGATTTAGGCTTGATGAATACCGATATGGATTTTCTGGCTGATTGATGATTGTGTGATGAATGTTTGAAAATACATGTCTGCAGGTGTTGCTTGGATGCTGTTTCGATGTGTCGCTGTGTGCCGCAGTGCTGAAGAGCCGCAGTACTGGGCTCGGTCAGTATGATTTGTGGGTCTAGCCTGAGTCAGATCTTCGCTGCCGACTCCTGTGAGACCGGCTCACAGACTTTGAATGTTCATAATCCAAATAATATTAATCATTAGAGCTGCATGATATGGACTGAATATCAGTGTTGCAGTTTTACTGCTACGTATTGCCAATTGCAGTTCCTTTCAATATATTAAAAGATACCTGTCATCACTTTTCTGGAATTAAAAAGGTATGTGAACATTCATTGCCCTGTCTACACAGTCCAAGCTGCAAAACAGCCTCTTTTCAAATAAGTTTTTGTGATGTCACAACACCCACATATTTCCATGTCTCCTTATTCAGTTTACAGAAGTTCCGCCCCACCCATTCACGCTGAAGTTCTAAGGAGTGCTTCAGCTCTGTGCTGTGTTTTGAAAGAGCAGAAAAGAAAAGAGCTCATTTGCATGTACCAGTCCTAAAGGCACAGTGGCAGAAACAGCCTGTTTACTTCTATGGTTGGAACATGGACATGGAAGAATGAATTAGGATGAATTATGAAATCTGTTCGGTTCACAAACCTCTTACACATTAGGGATGGGGCAGGTCGTGTGTGTGTGTGTGTGTGTGTGTGTGTGTGTGTGTGTGTGTGTGTGTGTGTGTGTGTGTGTGTGTGTGTGTG
>JBBPCX010099459.1:0-18211 GCA_037974365.1 Hydrocynus forskahlii
GACACACCCATAGAGCAGCACATTGAGAGTGAAGGGAAGGAGCTCCAGTGGCTGGTGGAGAAATGTGGGAACAGGTATCATGTTCTCAACAATGAGAACAGGACTGATGACTCTCAGGTCACAGAGCTGCTGGAGAAGATAGAGGAGATGGTGGCAGCAAACATTTTTGAGAGACAGAGAAAAGGCCGTAAGTCACTGACGATATCACAACATTCTCACAGAAGTTTGTTGAAACATATTGATGTGTAATTTATTATAACAGTAAATATCATATTGGCCAGATTTATGCTGATGATATACAACCCCAAATCAGAACGTTTCAGAAGAAATCAGAAGACTTTTATTTTATTGTATGAACCCGAGATAATACTTGTTTTATCTGGTCATCTTTATTTCATTTATTTAAATTAGGGGTGTCAATTAAATCTATTAATCTTATTAATTACAAGCTCTCTGATTAATTAATCAAAATTAATTAGGGTCACAGGTAGACGTGCTCAGTTTGGGTCTGAGTGCCTGGTCCAGTCTGGCTCGGACCACTGGGTTCGCTCCTAAATACTTTGCGTTGAGGTGATATTTTAGACCTGATGTGCTCCCATGATACAAAAATTCCTTGTTGCATGAACTGCAGAGAACAATACTCCTATCAACCAGTCCAGCTGCCAGTTTGTAAACGTAAACTTTCCACTCACTGGGCCGAGCAGCGTATTCTCGTCTCCTCCTTCATTTTCCAGAGCTCCTGTGGCCAGAACCAGACCGGGTTAAAGTCAGGTGGTGCGATTCATCAGCGTTAATTTTTTCAGTGCGTTATTTTTTCTGTGATCGCATTAATTTAACACCCCTAGTTAAAATACATCCATACCTGCATTTAAGGCCTGCAACACGTTCCCAAAATAGGACTAGTAATGAGGTGTAAAAAAAAAAAAGATTTCAAACAAGCAAATGTAATCATGATTTGATATAAAAGCAGTATCCATGAAATACTGCATTTTCCGTACCGTCCCAACTTATCCCAACTTATTATTATAACTTGTGTTATATTGTTGACTGTATTGAACTGTGACTAGTTTCTGTTTCCCACCTTTTTGCAGAACTATGTGGTCTAAGAGTACGTGCCCCATCTCAGAACGGAGAGGTTTTTACAACTCCCCAAAAAGAAGCACCCCCAAAAAGAAGACGACCCAGAGGCAGCACTGGACTGGCCATCAGGTATACTGGGCGACAGCCGATTTTGGGCCAGCCAGGGTCGGTGCATGATAGCGTGTACCAGGTGAGTCTTGCAGATGCAGTTTAAAAAATGTTCTGTGGTATTGAATTAAATGGATGATACTGACTTCACAGGAGTTATATCAGTTTCAATCCCAAATGCCTCAAGTTGATTAGAAATGGATGAAAAAATAGAAAATTGGGCAAACAGTGAAAGTCCTAAAGCTTTTTTTTTTTCCTTTTTTTTCATCCGGGTTTTGGTTGACTGGTCAGTGTACTATACTTAGATTTCATCCAGGGGCGCAGATGGGGTACACAGTACATAGTAAAAATGAAATAATGTTCCTCCAGGACCATGGTGCAACAAAAGAACAGAATAGAACAGAACTCAAGACCACAAATGCAAACAGGACAAAGAGCTCAAAAAAGAACACAAGTGCAACCATTACAACTAGACAAGACAACATTCAGTATGATTATCAACAGCTACAGTGAGGATAAATACAGTATTTGACCGGTTCTGTATTTTAGCAGCAGAGATATGCAAAGTTGCAGAATAGAAGTTACATGTGCAAATACAGCAATAAATATGATAATGCAATTTTAGCAGCAATACAGGACAGCAATAAATGTAACTGTGCAAATTGTTGCATCAACATGATAGAGAATGTCATATTTTACATTTTAAACAGAGTATGCAGTATTTAAAAGAGTATTTTAACAGGTAATTAAAGTCTGAGTAGTTGTGTGCGTGGGAGAAACAGATTTTAGTTTCAGTTCCAGTTGAGGTGTCTAACGGCCTGAGGGAAGAAACTGTTCCCCATTCTGGTAGTGGAGGCTCGTCTGCCACGGCATCTTTTCCCAGATGGGAGGAGGGAAAAGAGAGTGTGGTAGGGGTGTGTGGGGTCGTCCACAATGCTGGTGGCTTTGCGGATGCAGTGTGTGGTGTAAATGTCTGTGACAGAGGAGAGAGAGACTCCAATGATCTTCTCAGCTGTTCTCACAACCCTCTGTAGAGTCTTGCGGTCCGAAATGTTGCAATTCCCATACCAGACTTGGCTGCATCTACAGAGAGGCCCCCCTCTTACATCAGACTTCGAAAGAGAGGTGAGCCACAACTGACTTTGATAAACTAAAATAGTCTTTTATGTCAAATAAAATGAATCAGACTCTCAGCTCCTGTGTGGTCACTCATCTTCACACTGAATTCAGATGCCAAGAAAAGCTGCTTGTATCCCACATGTCTGATACAGAATACGAGGAGCCAAATGATTGTAGTTCATTACTCTACATTTGTAGAGTAGCACCACCTAGTGAATGAAGTCAGTTTCAAACTTCATCACTACCATATTATTTCATGTCAGATGAAATGAATGAGACTCTCAGCTCCCATCCGTTCACTCAGCTTCACCCTGAATTCACCCTGAATTCAGATGCCAAGAAGAGCTGTCTTTATTATTAGGACTGCTGCTTTATTTTTTCTCCCTGGTTTTTGGTGGACAATTTAATCTTCTTAGACTTCACCAATCCACGTAAAACTTGGTGTGCTTGTAGCCCCACATCTCTGATACAGAATAAGAGATTTGTGACACTAGGTGGGTGTGTCTCTTCACGCTAGTGCCCCCGAAGTGAGCCATATGACACAAATTACGATTCATTTGTAGATTATCGCCACCTAGTGAATGAAGTCAGTGCAAAAATCTGTTGTTTCACTAGCCAATATCTTTTAAATTGGGGTTTCAAACTTCACTACTACCATATTCTTTGGATGTGCACATCTCGGTAAATCAAGAATTGCTTAATCGCTACACTTGCTCACATCTCCTACAGTTCCATGTGGCTCGCTCAGCAAAATGTCTGTCAATAGAATCAGAATCAGAAAGCTTTATTGATCCCGGTGGATATTGCTTATAACTGCGAAGACACACAGTGCCAAAAACAATATAAAAATTATGCCTAAATAAATCTAAATAAAAATCTGTAGAAAAAAAATATGAAAATACACAATCCTACATACATAAATGCTGCGTATAAATACTATAGATACGTATTTTACCATTTTAGATTTAGCACCATTTTATATTTAGGCAGATGGTAGGTTGGAGTATGTTACTGCACTAAGTGGAAATCAGTAATATTGACATAATTATGCAGTGGCAGCTGGTAGCCTTGAGGTTACGGCGTTCGCCCTGAGATCAGGAAGTCATGGGTTTGATTCCCTAGACTGCTAAGCACCTCTGAGGTACCCTTGAGTAAGGTACCGTCCCCACACACTGTTCCCTGGGCGCTGTGTTCCTGGCTGCCCGCTGCTTCACTAGGTGAATGGGGTAAACTGGTTAAATGCAGAGGAAGAAATCTGTGCTGTTCACACTGTGTGCGGTGTGTTCACGGGTGACAGAATGGTCACTTTCATAAGTAGTGATATTGCATGTGTAAGACAATTGCACATAATAAAGTGATTCAGCGCTCATTTAGAAAAATGTCACATGATATTGCCCATGGTAAGACAACTGCATATGAGATATTGCTCATAATGATAATGTTTTAACACCCAATAAGAACATTGCACAATACTGCACATGGCAGACTGCTTATTATCAGAGCAAAAATAATGCACACATTATGATTATTTATTATTTAAACCCGGTAAAAAATTACACAACAAGAAGCAACAGGCTGCACAGATTATTGTGTGGATGTGTGACAGAGAGAGGAGGATAGCCAATTAAAATTCAGGAGCCAATCCATGCCTGCGTGAATGACCAATCTTAATGATTTTTTTTAGGCATGTTCATTATTGCACGTAAATGCCATGTACATGGTTTCAAACAAATCAGTCATAAGATATCATTTCAATAAGCTACAGCATGTTTTTGCTGTTCCTCTGACATGTTTTGGAATATTTACAAAACTCGAATGGTCCCCAGTCAAGTCATGCAGCCCCTCAATACTTCGGTCTAGTATTGAGTTTTGTTTTCACTGCATTTTTTCTTATTTTTTGGGATTTTTCTAGCCATTTAAAAGGCAAAAGGTATCATTTTATTACATGCTTAATAATACCTAATGTACTACACACTTAAGTTCTTTGTTTCTGATATGCCTTGACAACATACAGTAACTCAAGTCAGGCAACCGAAGAACTTTTGGCAGAGAAGACTTTGCCTCCATGAGACAAGAATGGCACACATTAACTGCTATCACAAGAATAAATGTAAACTTAAAAAGTAAACTGGAAAAAAGTAACTGGAAAAGTAACATTTGAATTAACCTTCTGCCATGCATTTTACAACATTTGATTATTGGGTTCACACATTCATAACATCTGGCTAAGGGCTGTACAGCCACAATGTGTTGTTTTATAATGGTGCCATATTCAATAAAATTAGAAATGGTCACAAAATAAAAGTACTTCCAAAACCCCACTGTATATACACACACACACCTCATTGACATTGGATTTTCCTGATAAATGTTTTCTTGCATCTGTGTAAAGCGACCATTTGTCATACGTGAACACACCACAGCACAGTACGAAATTCTTTCTCTGTATTAAACCCATTCACCAAGTGAAGCAGGGGACAGCCAGGAACACAGTGCCGGGGAGAAATGTGTAGGGACAATACCTTATTCAAGGGTTCAAACCCATAACTTTCTGGCTGCAGGGCGAACTCCCTAACCACTAGGCCATCAGCAGTTCACAAGTTAATAGAAAACAAAAGTTAATAAAAGCTTGCACTGCAACAGCAACTGTGTGTTGGTTTAAATTAATTCATTTTTTGTAACCACTTCAACCTTCCCAGAGTGTCAGAGAGCCCGAGGGGTCGACAGGCTTGAGGCAGGGACTGACTTTGGGTGGTACACCAGCCTACTGCAAGGTGCACACACACACACACACACACACACACACACACACACACACCATTCACTCACACACTCACACGTACAGTCAATTTAGAACCCACAGATCCCCTAATGAGCATGTCTTTGGAAAACAGAGACCCCAGAGGAAACTCATTCTACCATAAGGAGAAAATGCAGACACAAGACCAGGACCTGGAATCCAGCCCCCAGCCCTGGAGGTGTGAGGCAACAGCGCTACCCACTGCACCACCATAGGGTGTTTTGTTTATAAAATTAGAAAAGAATACAAAATAGAATCAGTATTGGTTATAGTATACTCGAAGGACATCAGTAGCACAATGCAATGTTTGACTCCCCTGAAGATACATTAGTTTCCGTGTCCCATCCATTCTCAGGACATCTTTTTATTTTTGCGGAATGCTTTTTTTTTTTTTAGAACTCCTCAGCAAATTGAAGATGTAAAATGAATCGTTTTAAATATAAATAAAACATAAATGTCCTAATTCAGCGAAAAAGTTTAAGGAGATAGAATTAGTCAAAACTTTCCAAATAAATAGATTTTTTTAACTAATGTATGTGTGGTCATGACTTAGTAGGGTGTGAGACAATTAAGTGTTACAGCTAGAACTTGGTAAGTGGTGGGAGCAAAAGTCATTCTCATGAATTGCTAGGCTGTGGGCACATCTTACTTTTAGTTAAGAAGGTGGGCACCAGAGGCGCTCCATAATGAACAGAACAAATTTCCTAATGACCTACACTCAAATGTGTTTTAATGAGGCCTAATAAACTCAATTTTGGACTCAACTCAGCTCTGTTGAAGAACAGGAGGACAGATTCAGCACAGTGGGCATCCTGTTGGTTTGGGCACCTTGGCTGCTAGTTGTGGCTTTCATTGAATTAAGCACCTTTGTAAATGTGTGTATGTGTTTGTTTCTTCTCATCAGAAATTCATTTTGTACCAACTAATGTGAAGAACAAGCCGGAAAAGGAGCCAGAGGACTTGTGTGAAGTGGCATGTGTGAGTTAACAGCCTGGTCACAACTAGTCTATAATTCTTTTTCTTTTAAAATATAATTTATTGTGGAGCTCTTCCAGTGTTGCCCACTTTTACAGCCACTGGTTCCATTTCAGTGATCTTACTGCAGGCTAAAACAGTGAATATACACCAATCTTGGACGAGAACACATTTAAGCCATTTCTCTTTAAGATAACGGGGTTTCAAATGAATGAACAAATCGTAAATTATAACTCAAGTTGTTGATTCCTGTCACTTCATAATTATGTTGGTGGTTAATGTGTCACAGTAGGAGGTGAGTCTTGTGCCTGAAGGTTAAACCACTGACAGTCAGGGTGTTACCAAGTCAGCATTTCTATTTTTTGCAGAAGTTAATTTCTTAAACATTTTAACCTTCATTTATGTTTATTTTAAAGGGAACATATTATGCAAACTCACTTTAGCTATAATAGGTCTTTGGGCTATACCAAACATGTTCATGAAGTTCTTTGCACAAAATCCCTCTCACATAAAGAGATCTCGCCAGCTCTATTCTTCACAGTTTCAGTTCCTTTCAAAGTGAGGGCTATGTCCCTTTTATGCAAATAAGCTGCTGCTGGCCAAGCCCCACTCATTCCAAATAACATTTTAATAAGCATTACTTTCAGAAATTATCAAGCTATAAAATTACTCGATTGGCTGTGCGCTGCATTTGCAATTTGGAATGGAGAAAACAGCTCCAAGCAAGTGCGGGGCCAGGGGCGGACTGGCAATCTGTACATTCTGGAAAAGCCCGAGATGCACATACCACCCCGAACCCACCCCATCTGGAACCACAGCCGTTGGCCTGTATTTCTCGGCCGAGACGCAACCCCCCCACCCGAGCTGGTAAAGAAAGTCCAGGGCCGTTTTTTTGTCCCAGTCCGCCCCTGTGTGTGGCCCACTGATTAAGTGGTCGAAAACGAAACGAACAAGCTAGTTCATACTTAACTACGATAGAAACACGAAAGTCATTACTTGAAAGAACAGGGAGGCGCAGGGCTCTACGTCTCGGTGGTCGTCCGGGGTGCGGGGGTTGGGGGTTTCAGGGGTTTGTGCATATGTCTTGGCTGTAGTCCTGGATGGAAAGAGTGGTGCGCGCTGCTCTCTACTTTTTGACTGTTCCCTGGGAGGGGAAAAGTGGGGGGATGCAACGAATGATTTGGAAAAGCTATAATGGTTCTGTTATAATGGTTCCGGCGCCCATGCCTCACTGTAGAACATACAGTAACGGTACTACATTTTTTTTTTTGCTAATATTATGGTTTGTTTTGTTTGCAGTTTAACATATTAAATATTAGATCACATGCCACTATGGTAGCTTTAATTGTAACCATGCGCTCTTCACATATGTTTTTTGTTACTGTATGCAGGTTTCAGCTCCCTTTTGTAGGTCCCCCCCCCCACTTGGAACAAATCTGAACCCCTGTGTTGAACCCCTGTCAACAGGTGCTGAAGTGTTTATTCCTGAAACAATACATCCAGAGGATAAGAACAATAATTCATACAGGTACAGTCTGCCTATGTCACCACATTCCTCAAAGAAAAGCTGCACATCCCATCATTTCAGATATTCTCTTACCTGTGTTTTGATGCAGGTTTCTGTGCTCTCAGGCTGGTCAGTTTCAGTGCAAGTTGACCAGCCTTGTGTTTGAGATGGAGGGGGAAGGGGAGGTGCTGTATGGAATAGAGCCCTGGGACCCCCGTCTGTTGGATGGTTTAGGCCAGATGAGGCCTGCAGGACCTCTGTACAATATCGACTGCTTCGAAGGGTCAATCAGTCATCTGCATCTCCCACACTGCGAGATCCAACATGGTAGGATGATTTTTGATTTGGGAATTTATGCAGTATAAGGGGGATGTCATGAAATATTTTTGAAGATGGGGTACTCTAACCTTGCCAAAAAGGGTGCTCTGCCCTAAGGCCACTTCTTCACATGCCTTTGGAGTGTGTGGTTGAACATGAGCACTCACTTAGAGACAATAATCTACTGTTATCACCCACCTCTTCTACAACTATTGTTACATTCCACTGTGTGATTCTGAACAGTTGTGTTTGGTCTAGCTAACTCTCTCAACATCAGTGTTAGGTTTTTTTTTTTAATCAAAGATTCTGACCACAAATGAAGAGAGATCAGGAGTTTTTCATTTGTTGCAGGTGTTACCATGGATGAGCTAGCTGTGGCACATTTCACTGATGATAATATCGAGGTCATGCAGCCACAAAAAATGACCAACACGCATGTGATTATTAACATCAAAGGCTTTTCTTTCTTTGGTCTTCTGAAGAAGATGATATCCTATGCCAGTCTGATCAATGGTCAAGTATTACTGTTCTATAAAGAAATTACTGGCACGCAAACCAGGAAAAAACTACACATTCATTTACTGCCAGGGAATGTGCCTCTTGAAGAGGTAAGCTGCTTTTATCTCATGCTTGTAATTGCATTGTTATACCAAAATTCAATAATTAATTCAGAGGTATTGTATTGTGCACTTTTAAATAACAAATTGGCTAAAACAACAAAGACAGCAAAACATACATTTATTACCCTAGAGCAGCAACATATGCACTGAAGGCAATGTGTAGGTGCAGAAAACTGAGGTGGATAGTAATGAAATACATTTACTTGAGTACTGTACTTAAGTACAGTTTTTGAGTATCTGTACTTCACTTGAGTAGGTTTTGGAAACTTATAACTTTCACTTCACTACATTTGAAAGTCAAAACCATACTTTTCACTTTACTACATTTCTATCAAGGTTCTCATTACTCGTCACCTTCAGTTCTGAAAGTGGCTGTTATTGTCTCACTTTTCTAAAACGTGATTGGTTTTTTAGCAGATAACAGCCTATCAGAAATCACCAGTAGTGTCACGTCACGTCTGTACGCTGTAACACTGCAACGCCACATTTCTTGAACACGGTCAACAGTGGCGGGAGAATCAGAGTTGGGGACTCGAGTCTGAGACTCGGACTCGAGTCACGCTTAAGTCGCACAAACAAAGACTTGAGACTTGACTTGGACTTGGTAAAAATGACTTGGACCATCTCTGGGGAGAATGGATGGAGACGGAGACGGCGACCCTTTATGCCCACATCCATGACCATATTTAGAGTCGATGTTTAAGTTTACGGAAAAGATACAAAATTTGTATCGTTTTAAGTGTGTGCCATGTTTGCCTAAAACAAACTATATTACAGCATACAAAACTCACCATCTAACATTCTACCATATTCCTTATGCTACTACAAGCAAGTTAGATGCATTAGGTATTATAAATGTGGTTGCAATAAATCAACAATGCAGTGAAATATGTACTTTTAATACTTAAGTATTTTTGGAAACAAATACTTCAGTACTTTGACTTAAGTGAAATTTGACTGTATGACTTTCACTTGTATTGGAGTAACATTTGACTAGTGGTATCTGTACTTTCACTTAAGTAATGAAGTTAGGTTCTTTGTCCGCCTCTGGAAAACTACATGTGTACAAGTCAAAAGTAACAATTAAAAACCAGTGTAACCAGTACGCAGGGCAGCACAGATTTATGAGTGTAGTAATGAATCTCAAGACTGTTGTACTGCACATATGCTGCACATGCATAGAAAGGCGCGGTGGCACATCTTGATAGGGAGCATGTATTGACACAACACCAGCAAAAATAAAGTTAAATATTAAATCAATTAAATTTTTTAGGGAGCTAAAGCTAGATAAATTAACTGAGCTGACTAATGGGGGGCTGGCTATGTGGTACCCCGTTCTGTTCTGTCAGCTCCTTAAGGTGAGTAGATGTGTTGGCACTGGCAGTATTAAACCAATATTTAATTATTAATTTGACTATTTAGTTTGTTTTCCTCTATGTCTAAAGCAGGGGTCGGCAGCCTTTAACACTCAAAGAGCTATTTGGACTCGGTTTCCACAAAAGAGAAAACACCAGGAGCCGCAAATCCTTTTTTTACTTGTATGCTATGTATAAAAACTAGGCTAGTGTGTTGCTTGTGAAATTTTATTTACTGAAAGAAAACATTTTGAGCATTTAGAAACACAAAAAATTAAACACATTGTATTTTAATGTTACAAGATCACAATGATCTTCAAATTTCGGACTACGATAAAAAAAACAGTGAATAAAAATAAAATACACTTAACACCTAGAACGTCAGACAGCATCAATTGACGTAATTTCTTTGGAATCAGAAGTGCGTCTATTGGCCTAATGGAGCAGCAAGCATGCTCTGTAAGAGACTTATGGGTGTGGTGTAGGCACATGTACATGTGTATCTTTACATATTGTTGTTGTTTTCTACTGCTGTGCTTAAGAGACACCACTGACCGGAATCAAATTCCTTGTATGTGTTCGCTCACATACTTGGCAATTCTGATTCTGATTCTGATTTTGATTCTGATATGGCAACTGGCGCTGTATGACCGGCTCTGGGTCCAAAGTCCACTGGACACTTGCTGTGTCTGCTGGCTGCAGCTTGTGTGGATGTATGCGGGTAGGCTGCATGACTAAATGTCCGAACATACTGCAGCAGCGTTGTATCAGGAAGCGTCTTGTGCGAAATGGGGCACTGCGTCATTTGACGCACGCAGCCGTTGTAGGTAGTCAGTTCTAGTATTATATTATTATTTCTTTTCCAAAGCCACAGGGAGCCGCAACATAAGAATGAAAGAGCCGCATGTGGCTCCAGAACCGCGGGTTGCCGACCCCTGGTCTAAAGTAAAATAAAGTTACTCCTGTAAATTATCAAGACAGTTATGACAGAATATCTCAATCTGTCTGACTGTGAGTGCCAGCAAATGCATGGATTAAAGTTTTCCATTGCTATGATGGATTTCCGTCAACAGAGGGCACTATAGGTCAATTGTGAGAGGTGGTATGGGCCCGCAACATGGAGCATTTGGTTAAAAAAAAAATCTGTCACATGATTCATCCATGCAAATATGATTGGCAATGTAGAACTGAGTCTTAGCCTTGAAGTCAGGACTGCAAAGCTAGGATTGCAAACTGAGGAACTAGTTCTTATTGGGCATCAACTTCAAGCTGTCCTTTCTAGGCCATACTGCAAGCTTCACTGAGCTCCCTCATGTAGTGGTGAAGCAACTGTACAACTAAGTATGTATTTGTCGATGATCAAGCAAAAGTAGTATTTGTGCCTCTCAAGGTGAAGAGTCGGCATCTGGACTTCAGAAACATTAACACCAGCTCCAGATGCCAGCTGACCCCAGGTAGAAAATACAGACCATCCTGTGACCCTTACAAATACCAGCCAAAGGTAACTTACAGCATGATAGCAACACAGTCACCACTTAAACAACATCCGGTTGTGGAGAAACACGAACAAATGTAACACTTTTTGGAAACATTTTGCTTTACTCCAGGTCGAAATATTTGACTGTGACTACGGCCCCAACTATCACCCCACATTTGAGGTCTTCCCTGACGCTGAAGCCGAGGATATCACAATTGGCCTTTTGGATGAAGATGGTCAGGAAGTTTGGGAGCCCCGTCTGGTCTTTCTTAAAGGTGACCAATCCAGTTTTAATTACTAGTTTAATCACTAGTACCTTTGGCAAAAGTTATCAAGCTGCCATATGTTTGACAAGAACCTGCCAGAACAAGACAGTTAGTCACTGAGTATATTTATCAGAGACTGGTTCAGAGTACTGTCTACTTACATTTAGAAACAGAAACTGAAAACGTTTTTGATCCCGGGGGAAATTGCTTATGCTACCACTACACAGACACACCGAGAAACAAAGACAAGAACAATATAAAATATATGTCGAAATAAAACTCTCCAGAAATTCACTGTACTAAATACCCAATGTTACATACACAAAATGCTGTGATCAGTAAGGGAGTTGGATATAAATACTGTGGATAAATAAATAACTGCTGAAGTAGTTTACTTGTAACACAAATAGTGGTTTGCAGTGTTAGTATAGTGACATGCATTTATGACATTTAGCAGGCGCTTTTATCCAAAGCGACGTCCCTTCCCTAACTACAGGAGGCAGTCTCCCTAGAGCAACTTGGGGTTAAGGGTCTTGCTCAGGAACCCACTGATGGTGTACTGAAGGTAGGATTCGAACCCATGACCCTCCTGGTCCAGAGGCAAGTATCCTACCCACTAGGCCTCCACCACCCCGGATAACATTCAGAGATACATTTACATTGATCTCTGACAAAATATTATCAAAACTCATGCATAGTGATAGTGCACATGATAATGTTATTGCACATATAGTGACAAATGTGACATAAGTAGTGACATTTAAATAGAACAAGTACTGTTTTATCATTTTGGCAAGAGTGAATTGTCATTTTAGCAAAGTTCCAGCTTTGCAGACATAATATCCTTACTTTATTGCTTCCTCTGTGGTCAACTGGCTTTCCTGAAATATTCATGGGGCTCTTGTATCACAAAGCATATGTACGTACAAAGCAAATTCAAGGTGGTGGTTCATTTTGTTTACAGTTAATTAAGGTAAGGTGTGATGGAACTAAACCTTGTCTTTGTTTTACCAATTCAGATTATAATACAGAGGCCACACCACCCAGAACGGATCCAGTGGGTAAGACCTTCTCACTCGCTGTAGCCTGAATTGGGCGTTTTACTGTGTTACTGGGGTTGCATGACTATTCATTTTTACTAGTCATTCAGAAGAAGTAGTTAACTGATTCCCATGCCCCCAAAAAAACCCCAGCTCTGGGCATCACAGAAAAGTATCTTACTAATATGAGCAGACTTGGAGCATCACTAGCAGTACTTGAAGTGGGCCGGAACGCAGCGGAACGCAGTTCCGGAACTTCTGTATTTTCGTCTTTTGGGTTCCGCCACTTTTTTCTGCGTTCCGGTACTTACTGAAACTTTGAACCAACACATCCTAAAGACTTGATATTTTTTTCACCACACAAATGTCAAATGTCGGAAAATTAAAGTTCCAGCACTTATTTTTTCCCACTTCAAGCACTGATCGCTAGACTCCTTTCACTGGGGCACATGACCCAGTATTTATGTGCTGTGCCCCAGTAAAATCTCATGTTCAGCTCTCAACAACAAAATGTCTGGCAGTGCATTCATTTAGATTTATGAAACTGACCCAGAATTACCAGTTTTTGTGCATGTCTGTTTCATTAATGACCTCCTTTCCCACTTGCCGAACCTCAGAGCTGTTTTCACCCGTTTGGATCAGCATTATACATCACCTACAGTAACATTAAAAATTAGTAAATAAATTTGTATTTAGGTCTTCAGATTCAGGTATTTTTGGACAGTATCCTGGTACGTTTGTGTTTGTTTAAAGCATTTAGCCCTTATAATGACACGGTGTGCTTTGTATTAAATTCAGGTTTTCAGGAATTCTTTTTCATACTCATTTGCATTGTAGGGGCTGAATTTGTGGATGAAAACAGGGAAATACTCATTCAGAAAGTTTCCTCCGTAATGGAGATTGCAGACTGTCTACAAAGTAAAAAGATGGTCACTGATGAAATGTACAGCAACATACAAGCAGTGAAAACACCCCAGGAGAAAATGAGGATCTTGTACAGAACGCTAGATTCGGGAGGATCCGCTGTGAAAGAAGAATTCTATCACATTCTCAAAAAGAAGCAGCGTTTCTTAGTGGATGAACTTGAGGTGGGGCCCAGCCACGCTTTGGGAACCTTTTAAGATGAACTTCACTCAACCTCTCCAGCAGATAATAATTCAGATTTAAACACGTCTTGGTAGTTTTTCAAATGAATGTATAGGTAATTTTATACATTACCAACATTGTATGCATGCACCAGCCAAAACCAAATAAACCAAATGCATGTCTGTCATTTATAGTTCATTTTTTTAGTTCATAGAATCACCATGCTGCACACTGCAGGTAGATACCGGCAAGCTAGCGCACCCTTTGATTAGGCCTAAAGGAGCTGAACTGAAGGTCAGATTAACCAACAGTTATAAAAAAGTGACACAGGAATCCATGTTCTGGTTTAAAAGGCTGGGACCAATTTCAAAAGAAACAAATGTCACACCAGGCCTTCTGGGCCTCTAAAACCAGCGTTAGATCAAGTATGAGTTTTAAGCCAGTTGTTAGAAAAGGAAAACAGCTCTGGAAGCTCTATCTTTACTGCTGGAGTCACTGATAACTGCTACACACAAGGTCAAGTATATGTTAAAGCAGTGTACAACACTTGATTTAGCTTTAGGCTCCCCTTTTTGACAAGGTGGGCCTACAAAAATGTGTTTAAAAAAAGGCTGTAACTTACAACCATGAACACATTTACATCTGACCACTCATACCAATTACAGCCGTTTAGCTCCGCCCGTTTACACTGAAGCCCATCAGACCAGAAATCATTAACAAAAACAGCCTGTGGGATAAATCAACACTGACAATGTGTTTAGTAAACAAAACCACATGGTGAAATTCACGATGTAAACATAAAACTTTACAATAAAGTAGAATAAGATCTTTCCACATTGCAGAAAAAGAATCCCTAATATAATCAGATAATTTAGAGCAGTATTTACTTGATTTTATGATGTTAATAAGGTTTTAATGTACTTTGTAGCTGTCTTTTCTTGTATTAATATTCTCATGTCTATTTTTTTCTTGCTATTAAGCAGCATCTATAAAACCTGTGAAAAACTAGTAAATGCACAAATGTATTGACATTTATAAAGCTCATGTTTCTCATTTAATTGCTCAAGCTCACACCAAAGCACAGCAACTTGCAGCAACTACATTAAAAGGTAACTTTTTCTCAAATCTGTCTTTCAAAACCTTTGAAAACACACCCTCTAAATGTTTCCAAGGGTGCTTGACTTGCTGCTATGATGCCAAGTCGTGATAGTGGCTTGATTTCAATTATTGCTGGACAACGTTTAAAAATATTAATCACATTGTTATACGCAAAATTAAATAATTAATTCAAAAGTAGTGTATTGCGCACTTTTGCAAACACCTTAAAAAAATAAGTTTAACACAGTTACACAGCTGCAGTTCAAATATTTCTGTAAGATTAAACATTAATGTAACCAAATCAAATATAAAAATAAAGCTATTTGCCACTGCAGGACATTCACATTTTATCTAGCTTGTTATAAAAAAACTAATTACCCTCAGAGTCCAGAGCATGGGGGTCAGAACCATTTTAGCGGCTGCAAAGAGGGACAAACTCCATCTGAAAGTCTGTGTATCTGAATGCAGTGTCATTAAAGTAATAGTCAGGCATCCTAATATTTTGTTCACATAAAGTAATGCGCGCAGCACACAGCGCTCTACGTGTCGGCTGTTTTTTGCGGAAGTCAGGCGTTCCATTATCTTTGTCCATATAATTGCACACACACAAGCACAAAAAAGCAGCGAACTTTCAAAATAAAAGGATGAAAGAAACTTGCGTTAATGCGCAATAAAACAATTGTCGGCTTTTAAGGAAATAACGCGTTAACGTGCCCAGTCCTAATTTCAATATGATCGTCCAGTCACTCCTGGGGCTTCCACGTGGCCTGCAGCTGGTTCTGAGGTCTCCAATAACCTCCCTGGGATCTTCCATGCTCACATCTTAAGGTCCCGTCTAAAGACACCATCTGAAGGAGCAATTCCAGAGTTCCTGTACACAGTTAATGACGTCACTTGTTCTGTCTACATGCCCATGACTGAAGGTGCCACTGGTCCAGAACTCTGCCTGCAACTGAATCACCGCCACAATCTTCATGCCAGTGCTTGAAAGTGCTCCCAGTAAAATGTGTCTGTGCACAAAGCCAAAGTTTATTTACTGGCTGATGACACCGCCTCTGCAATTTCTGAACTTGAAATGACCACTCAACTTCTGCCTACAGCTGGAGGTGCTGAATGTCCAGTCATTTACATTTATGGCATTTATCAGGCACTTTTGTGCAAAGCAACTTCCATTCCCTAACTACAGGGGGCAGCCTCCCTGGAGCAACTTGGGGTCAAGGCTCTTGCTCAGGGACCCAGTGGTGGTGTACTGAAGGTAGGATTTGAATCCGTGACCTCTTGGTCCAGAGGCAAGTATCCCAGTAGGCCACCACCACCCCAATTAATGTTTATGCCAGTGTAGAGGTCCAGGCTATAACATAAGGTAACTGCTGTGTTTTCAACATAACTGTGTTTTCAACATAACTGCTGTTCCAGTCTCAAAGCCTGAAGCTGGAGGTTCATCTGAAGGTTCCACTTCTCTAGTGCCCCTGCTTTCCATAGGTTTTGCTGCTGTTCCAGTTTCGGTACCTGAGGCTGACAGCATTATTGCAACTCAGAATGCAGCCCAATGGTCTTATTAAAAGTTAATGATGCTGCTACTCCAGTCGCCAAGTCCGCACCTAGTCCCTCTCGCTCTCCAAGGCGCAGAATCCCCAACTCACCCTGTATTTCAGTATCTGGGTTATGGACCTACCAAGAACATGTCAGCGCAGGGTGGGATCATCACGCCTCCCATGGCCAGAAGCACTTAACAAGCAACAGCTGAGGGCCATTACTGAGAAGCTTAAAACCAGAATCAGAAATTCTTTATTGATCCCAGAGGCAATTGCTTATGTTATGACTGCAAAGACACACCGAGACAGAGACAAGAACAATACAAAAATATAACGTCTAAACAAAATCTGAATAAAAATCTGTAGAAAAAAAAGAAAATACACTATGCTATATACACAAATGTGGCGTGCAAATACTATAGATCAGTATTTTACCATTTTAGATTTAACACAGTTACATGAAATCCAGCAACACAGATGGTAGTTAGGAGTACGTTATTGCACTTCGTATAGATCAGTAGTATATAAGTAAAACTGACATTTATTAAATAGACAATACACAATAAACAGTGTAAACCCAAGAGGCAGGACAAACCCTAGAGACAATACTTTTTTCTTTCAAACCCCATTTTTGTTAAAACAGTAAAAATCCTTCAATCCTGTGGTACCTCAGGCTTCGCTGTGTGTGAGAGTTCAGCCTATCGGGATGTCACAGGTGTTGCTGCCGTGCCTGCAGCTGCTCCTGAGGCTCCCAAAAACTCTCCATGCTCAGCCTACATCCCAGTGTCCTGTTCCTGTTCAGTGCTGGTTACTGGTTTGTATTGGCTTCATAAGCTAGTCTCACTCTTTGAAGGGAGTCTCACCGTTTTCTCAAATTTTCTCCCCTTTATGTTTGTTCAGTAAGGACTCCACATTATTTACCTGGTTTTTGTCTCCATTTGTAGACTGTCAGTCCAGAATAATACTGTGCATGTTTGGTATGTAGTGTTCCTTCTAGAACATAATTATAAGTATTTAAGACAGCTAAAATGATCTCCCATCAATCTTTAATTGTCTGTTTCACTCTTCAAGTCATTGAAAACCTAAGCAAAAAACTGTGGATTGTTGTTCTGTTTGAGGATCTTGCCACTGTGCACAAAATGTACAAAAAATGTATAAAAAAACCACACAGCCTGGGATGATATAGCTCTTCTCCTGGAATCTGCACAGCAAGAGAAAGAAGTCCACAGTGTGGAGCCACATCCCAGGGTCATCTGGAGAAAAAGGTTCTTTAGCAGACACCAACGGCAGCAAAGGAATTTTCCCAGTAACCTGAGAAGTTAATTAGAGGAGGCATTGTTAAAGACCTTCTCATGAATGCTAACATTGGTAGCCTGGTCTACCAGCTACTAGTGTTGTAAAGCTCCCAGTTGTGTCCTGATGTTCTGGAGAAGAGTGGATACCTGCATGCGGTTTCTCCGTGTTTAGGGTGGTGATGGAACCCACAGCAGCTCTTTCCAGGCTGTTTCCAGAAGGAAGCTCTATGAGCTTTCTTCTCTTGGCTGGTAGGGCTTTTGAGCTCATGTATTGTTGTAGTGTGTCAGGAAGAGTGAAAATGGTATACAATGGAGTGAAGTGAAATTGGTACCTGAGAAAAATGAACAAATCAATGTTTCCCATTAGAGAGGTTGAGATGTGGAGTGTCTGTAGTTGTTGCGTTTTTGCCTTTTATAATTGTAAGTGGTTCTATACGCCATTTAGTAATATCTTTCTGCAGAGCCGTACTTTCAGGTCAGCCCAGGGGCAGTCAGCGCATGGACACTGTTTTTGCGTTATCTTAGCGACTGT
>JBBPCX010099507.1:0-23235 GCA_037974365.1 Hydrocynus forskahlii
CTCTGTCTATATATATATCTATCTATATACATATAGAGATAGAGAGAGAGATAGAGAGAGAGAGAGAGAGAGATAGAGAGAGAGAGAGAGAGAGAGAGAGAGAGAGAGAGAGGGAGAGAATGTGATTCAATAGGTTAAGAATTGTATTTGTTCAAGTGGTTTTCCATATATCACTACAGAGCAACTTAAAATACATTTTTATAATTCTTATTTTTGAAAAAGTGCATTATAGATTCCTTCTATTGTAAGTATAATTCGTTTAAGTGTGTTCCACATATGCCAGCATTATAGTATATTCTAATGAAACCAGAGCAATAGCGACATCCCTGATCTAGAACAAGACATCTGCCACGTGCACTGCATGCTGAGGCTCCACGACAATTAAAATTTCAACTTGCTGTGTGTTTTAAAGGACAAGACGTTCACCTGCACCCTGTTCATGCCCTTTGAGGATTTTGAGAAGATCACCACAGGTGACGAGCTGATGGGCTTCTTTCAGAAACATTTTCCCGATTCCATCCCTCTCATAGGCGTGTAAGGAATGTTCTTCTTCTCTCTCTCTTTACTTCTGCTCCTTGACTCATGTTCTTATTGTGAACCTCCATGGTGACAGGCCTCGGCCCGCTGTCCGTGAAGTGTGAAATTGCCGACGAGCAGAAACACGGCCCTCAGTTATGAGTTTTTAATTTGCAGAGGATGAAACTCTGCATGTGACGAGCAGATACGGAAGAAACTGTCGAGCTGTGCAACTTATTCAAATTCTTACAGGAATGAAAGCGTGTTCGACTCAAGCTGTGAAAAACAGCTGAATATGCTGTTCTGGTTCGCGTGGAGTTTCTCAGTTTCTCAGGCAATACCAGGTTTTGACTAGGCCTGGATAATCCAAGCCATAGACGCAGCAGTTTTGTTTTTTGTTTTGGACCAGGATGAGATCACTCTTCGTATCTGTAGTTCCTAAATCTAGACTGAAGCACAGTGGTGAACAGGCTTTTGCCCCCAAGCTCTAGAATGAGACCCTCATTGCAATCTTTTAAATCTTATCTTTAAACTTATTTTTATTACCTGGCTTTTTACTCAGTTTGACAGCTTGTTTTGGTATCCAACTTTTAATTAGTCCTCTCTATTTTACCTCTATATCTGTATTTTCTACTTTGTTTTACCCCCGTATTATTGAAACCATTGACTGGTAGTGTATATATATAAACAAACCAGAATATGTTTTGTAATAAGGTAATGATGGACTGTTGTTGTTTTTTTTAACTTAGTTAAGCGGTTCTTGCCATAATGTGGAGTAGAACCGTAGTGGAACAGGATCACTAACTGTGTACCAACCTGACCATCACAACTGTTGGTCCTAAACACATTAAGAAAGCAAGAAATTGCCTTCTTAACTCTTGATGAAGAACTCCTGTTAATTATACGCCATTCCAGGTCGATTCCTCATTAATCTGATTGAAAAAATGCCAAAAGTGCGCAAAGCTGTCATCAGAGCAATAGGCGATGTTTTCAATATTAATCAACAATGTAGCTGATAATAAAAACAAAGGAAACCGTTGAATGAGAAGGTGTTTCCAAACTTTTGAGTCAGCTGTGGTTGCCTTAAATGTGCTTTATGTGTTAACTTCAACTTATAACAAAACTATACTACTATAGTTTACTCACAGCATGTTTTGCTTGCTTTTGCCATAAATGTGGTATTAGCAGTCACAGATGTAGAGAGTTCAGTCTTGGTTACACATCTGATTATTTTAGGCTGCTTTCAGCTCGCTGTTGACGGCATTTCTGTCAGATTGATTGGATGGAGTAGATCATCTCAGCAAAGGCTTTGAAAAGTAGCTTTGAATTTAAACCTTTTATAATTCTTTATTAAAGGTACTTAATGATGTAAATCACTAAAGATCTCTTGTGTCCCGACACGGATATGTTTACCTTAATAAATATTACACACAGAATGCATGACTGAGCAGTGAGTCACTGCACAACAAAGAACGCATGAATTAATGAGAGGGTCAATGATGTCTTTGTGTCTTGAGATAAACAGTGTTTGTATGGTTTGACATCATTTAATTCTGTTTAAATAAGAAGACTTTGAGTGAAAAGTTCTTTGGTTTGAATTCTTGTGCCTCGTCTTTCAGGGAGGCTTTGAAGAGGGATTTTTTCCGGCTGCCTGCCCAGGCCATGGTGTGGGTGAAGTGCTCCCCGTACCATGTGCTGGACCGGTGTGTCCTAATGGGGGATGCTGCTCACGCTATGGTGCCGTTCTATGGGCAGGGCATGAACTCGGTGAGTAGAGGGTTATATGATAAAGGTAAATACTGTTAGAACAATGGAATGGCTCTCCTCCTCAGAATAGCATTTCGTTACTATTGGAACAAAACCTTTTATCTCCCAAAGGGTGACTTTTCGGGAGAAGGAAAAAGATTCTTAACTTCTATTGTCAATTCGTTGAACAAGATTTATACAACATCATTTTGGACCTTAGACTTAAAAGGCACCTTAGACTAAATCTAGTTTTGGACCAAATGGAAACTACAAGTAATACTGGACTTCCACAAGGAACACACTGATATACTGAACATAAAAACACCATTTACTGTATAATGTTATTTGTCTTTTTTTTTTTTTACTTTTTAAGTATAATTAGCAATATGAATGTGAAAAAAAACGAAACAGTTTTTAGAGGCTTTTGCACAGTGCTGTGTAATGAATCACCATTGGACATTCGTTTTATTCTTGGCTTAGACCTAATTTTGGTCTGTGAAACTGGTCCAATATGATCTTCTTCTTTCCGGATTCAGTGTGATTCTCTCAGATTGGTCAGAAAACATGAAAAATACTGGACAGAAAGCAAGCAGAATAAAGACACAATATTACTTAGAAAAAACTAAAGGAAAAAAAGATTAATTTTCATATGTTCAGATGTTTAAAAAGAATTAGGCTGCAAGATTCCCCTGAACACCCGGGTAAAAAAAAACAAAAATGCAGAGAACTGAAATGTATCCTGGTGGATGTAATCTGCAGTCTGTAATGGAATCCTGTAATCTGTAACCTTCCCAACCCTTTTCATTAACCTCCTTTGTGTTGCAGGGCTTCGAGGACTGCCTCGTTTTCAACGAGATCATGGATCAGTTTAATGAAGACTTTGGTATGTCAGTTTAAGTTTCACAATTGCCCTTGAGTAATGCCATGCATTTTTAATCACCCTCCACCATGAACATTCCTAATGTGTCATTTTGAGCCAGAGGTGTAATTTAACACATAGAGGGTCTAATTTCTTGTAATATCTTTATTTTGTCAACACATACACATGTCCAAATAGTCATTCTGTAACCCTTGTGTTGTCTGAAGGTCACATTTTATAAACTAGATGCAATTCCATTAGAAAATGTGATGTGGGACTGCATGGTTGCTATAACAACAGTGTTTGCAGACATAAACTATAAAAACAGTGTTTGGAGACATAAACTTTGGTTTTATGGGCAAAAAAAGTTTGTGTTAAAAAAAATAGATTTAGACCACAAACTTCTGATTCAGAGGCGTGAAGTCACTGGCTCAGCTGAACACGTCGCAGCATTCACGGGCTGATTAATTTTAATTAAACCACAACAAAAAAGTGACACGTGTATTTTTTTTTTTTGGAACTGACCAGAGCTTAAGTGTCCATTTATGAGTCTACTATGTGTTTCGGCCTCTTTATTCGTGCCGTCACAGACTCTCTCTCTAGCACACATTTTAAAGGGGACTTGACCATTCCTCTCTCTCTCTCCTCATATATTACAGAGGCGACTTAACCACAACAATCACATTTTTAAGAAGTCAACACTCGGCTAATGATTATCTGATCGATTAGCTGTGTACACGCGCAATGAATTGGATATTAACAGACATTTTTGCATTGGAACTATGCCCCTATTTCAAAAACTGTTGGAGAAGAAGAGGTGCCAAATTCCAGCTATAAAGGAATAATAATAATAATAATAATAAAAACATAATTGCAGATGCAGTCATACTAATAATGTATACTTACAAGCATGTTTAACATAAGGGTGTTGTTTGTTACAGAAATGCTCTGTTCTTATATATGCTGTTTTTTCTGCAGCTACTGTGCTCCCAGAGTACACGAGGGTTCGTGTTCCTGACGACCATGCCATGTCTGAATTAGCGATGTACAACTACATTGAGGTGAAATGTTGCTTTTCAGTTTAATCTAGAATGTACTAAAAAGTACAGTAATGAGCAGCGGGTCTTACAATAAGTGTCTTTTTCCACATCCTGATTCTCTGTACAATAAATGCCTTTTTCTCTCTGGTTCTCTGTAATGTACAGTGTGTAGCTCTTCTTATTTCTATATAAAGAGAAAAGTTCAGTGAACATCTGCCTCCTCCGCTCATTAAGCTCTTTCTTCAGCAGCGCTTCCACAAATGTGCCAAGCAATTAATGTCCATTGTGCTGCAGTTCAGTAGGTAGAGTTCTGCCCCAGACAGTGTGTGATTAAGTGGGTAGTGCGAAGAACTGATAAGAGAGCTGATGGATGGACGGGAGGATTTCGAGCTAATTGAGCTTTTAAAAAAAAAAATACATAAATGTATTTATCTTCAGTCTTTGCATCTCGTGCACAAGTGTGAGACGCTCGCGCTCGACTGCAGAGGTGCTAAGAATATTAAAGATTTAAGATTCAAAGATTCTTTCTTATTCAGAGAATAAGATATTCTTATTCTTTGAATAAGAATATCTTCAGGATTGCAGGAAACTGTAAACTGCTAACCTATTTTCTTCTCTCAGGCCCACTTAGGACATTCAAGTGAGTTTATTTAAACAGTCCTAAATCATTTTACATTACCATTTTCCAAGCCTTTCTTATTCTGTAGAAATAGTTTTTCTTTTGTTGCTCAATGATATATGTATATGATCTCTGTTCTGATTGGCTGCCTTGTATTAAGCCTCATTCAAAAAGTAGTTCTGACTGAAACACTCCTTATACCGTCAGTGTGAATGGGTGGGGCTAAACTTTATGAATTTTTGTGACATCACAAAAACATTAAAAACAGACAGCTTAGTCTCCATAAGGACAAGGATTTGAAAGTATTTGGTTTTCCGTACTATAAACCCTTTAACTAGCAGGTCTGGAGAAATTTGTGCTCCATAAAGTGCTAATTTACAATAATCAAAATTGAAAAGTTGTATGTCAGCTAAGTGGACACTAGATGAGCTTGAAGAATGCCAGCTATGTTTGCATCTATGGTTGAATCTACCTTGTAAGTTACCAGTAGTTAAAATGTCCGATGTCATGATTTTATGTATTTAAAGCACACTTTTGTTTTTTCTCTTGTGTTATAGATGAGAGCACATGTCAACTCCAGATATTTCCTGTTCCGCAAATACTTGGACAACGCACTCTATTTTATCATGCCAAAAACAATCATCCCGTTGTACACAATGGTAAGCCACATTATTGGTATTCAGAATCAGAACCAGAAAACGTATTGATACTGGAAGAAATTGCTTATGTTACAATCGCACAGACACAGAGACAAGAACAATATAAAATACAAAGTCAAAAATTAAATGCCAAATACTCTGAAAAACACTGTGCAAAATACACTATGTTATGTAACGCTGGGTCAGTTAGAGAGCTGGATGTAAACACTATAAATACTATAGATAAATACATAACTGCTATGTCATTTACTGGTAACGTAAAAAGAAGTTTGGAGCTGTTCTCTGTGCCGAATCTGTTATTGCTGTAATAGAGATCAGTAGTAGATCAGTAATATTGATGTAAGCTGTGATATTTCACATGGTAAAACTGTTGCACATAATAATAAGATATTGAATTTCCCCAGTTATATCTGTCTAACCTTGGGAATAGTTACATGTGCAGCACTCAAATGTTTTGATGATCTGCTTTTAGGTCACCTTCACCAGAACACGTTATCACGAAGCAGTGGTCCAGTGGCAATGGCAGAACAAGGTAAGGCAAAAATGATCAGAAGTGTGTGAGAGTGACTGTCTTTGTGCAGGTGTGTTACAGAGCACATTAAGTATTGCCCGACAGGCTGTCCTTGCTGCTGGTGTAAAAAAAAAAACCCTGTGGGACTCTTTTATGAGTAGGACAAGGTTAGTGGAGGCTGAATGGTATCTCTGTGGCAGCTGGAACGATGGTCATCAAGCATCGACTTATCACTTTAGTCTGTGGCAGAAAAGGTCAGTGTGGTGTTGTCTTCAGATTGGATAGCAGCACCTCTGTCAGTGGGCAATGTCATTTCCAGAGACTTCTCAGCCCACGCCACTGAGCACTGTAGCAGACGCAAGGTGATCCGAGCGAGGGAACGGGCCAGAATCTGAACCTGAGCTCCATCAGAGTCAAGATTTTTATCAGTGTCTTTTTGCATAAACCTTCTGTGCTGTGAGGTGGTCTGTTAGATATTCTGTGGGAAATCAAAATGTTTCAGCAATCAGAATCATACAAAACACCCTACTATTATAGAAGTAGAACATAATAGAAACTACACATTGGACTACACACTGAACTGATCCCACAGAGCTGAAGTAGGGATCCGAGGGCCACCATCACTCAGTTCTGACACAAGAGCAAAACTTAGGGCAGCCGGGGGCCAAGTGGTTAGCGAGTTGCCCTTGCAATCAGAAGGTTTGGGGGTTGAATCCCAGGACAGCTAGTGGCACCACTAAGATTCCCTGGAGCAAGGTACTGTCCCCACACACTGCTCCCTGGGCACTGTGTTCCTGGCTGCCTGCTGCTTCACTTGGTGAATGGGTTTAAATACAGAGGAAGAAGTTTGTGCTGTTCACACTGTGTGCTGTGGTGCGTTCACATTTGACAAATGGACTCTTCACACTTACTTAGTTATTAACTGCTGAGTTGAGCCATACAGGAAAGCATTACCTCTGGTTCTGGAGCCCCCTGCCTTGCACATATTAGCATGTTAGTGTTTCAGCCCAGGATAAGCGTATTAATTAGCGTATTAAAGTGAGAGTGAACCATTGTCATACATCAACACACCACAGCACAGCACACAGTTTGAACTTAACCCATTCACCCTAGTGAAGCCGTGGGGCACCCAGGGAGCAGTGTGTGGGGACAGTACCTTGCTCAAGGGTACCTCAGTGGTGCCACTGGCAGTCCTGGGATTCAAACCCACAGTCTTCCTACCTTCCACCAGGCACACTGCCCAATGTATTTATTGTGTTGGGAGCAGGGAAAACACTAAAATGTGCAAAGAAGGATGGGCTTCAGCGCCAGAATGATATGTGCAAAGCAGGTCGCGCTCCAGGACCAAAGCCTGGAAAGACTTTTGGAAAGACAATTGAAGCCTCTCAAGTGAGAGGCTTCAAGTGAGCTTTTTGTTGAAATGTGTGTTTCAAAAGTGGTTCTTTTGTGGCACTGGTGCAAAGAACCCTATTTGTGTGATGCACTTGGGATAGGCTGATAATATGGAGTGTCTCTTGTCTTCTACAGGTGATCACTCGTGGACTGTGGATCTTCGGAATAACGTTTGCAGTGGGAGGATCTTATCTGCTTCATAAACACTCTACCAAAATGCCTCAGGTTACTGTGGAGCAACTATGGAACCAGGTTCTTGCCCTCAAGTGGCTCCAAAAGTAGAAACACAATGAAAGAGGAAGATATTTTACCATTATCCAAGAGGTCTCAGCCAAAAAGTGCCAGAGAAAGTAAACTTTGCCCTTGTTTCAAAGTGAGACATGTCTCAGTTTAAATCTATATTCCAAATTCTAGAAGGTCAGTGAATCCCCTTTAAGATGGAATTACGTGAAATCAATCTGGACAAAGAATGAAATCAATAGAGCATTTGTATTCAGGAAACGATGGTGGTGTTTGAAAAGGTTTGGACTGAACAAAGGCCAGACAAAGGCTGGGTTTGGGAAGCGATATTTCTTGGCAGAATAATTAGATGTTAATTAAAGCAATATTGTTCTAGTTTACTATAAGGCCAGTTGGGACTGCTCGGATCTCACTGGAGGCACAGTCACATGCTGTAAATATGGGTCAGCTTTGACTAAACAATAAATTATTCTTTCAATGTAGAATAGAAGTGTCTCTGTGTCTGTTGTATAATGTCATATGTTATCACTTTCCTTGTGTGTGTCAAGCTTGCAGATTTTTCACAATAACTTTATAATAATTAAATTAGCTTTAGAGTTTTATAGTGCATATCCTGATGTATCTGATATTTTTTATCTGTAATACAGTAGACCATTTAATGACATATTTTTTTGGACTTATTAAATCCATGCCTTTTAACACACAAACACTCACATAGTCTTTATTAAAGAGGCTAGATTTTTCAAGCAAGAACATTTTATTATAACAGCCTTGTCTCCTCAGGTGATGCCCATTAATATTTCTTAAAGTCAAATCATTCTCCATTATTGCTCATAAATGAAAACACCCCAGACATCCCGAATACACCGTGGAGGTGTGTTTATGTGTCAGTAATGTTAATTCTTTCTGGAATGCTGCCCTGTAGCCCTAATCAGTGTTGTTCACTGAATTCTTCCTAATATAGACCTTGCTTATCTCTGAGTCTTGCCATTTCATTTTAAATTCAAGTCAGGTCATTTCACAGTGACTGCACACGAGGAGACTGGCCCAGTAAAGCAGAAGTGCAAAGAAGCTTATGTGTCTAAATAGAAAGTCTCTTTATTGGTTCTGTACATGACTGAGAAGGTAGCCTCTCATCTGAAATGTACATTTTTTTCCATTTACAAAGTCCTTGCCAACATTTTAAAGATTCGTTCAGCTGCTCTGTTGTGCCAGTGAAGGACTGAGGACCCTTTTCAAAGCATCATCTATGGCAAACCTCTCCATTTCAGTCAGTCCCAGCTGAAGAATCCGATCCTTTATTCTAATTCTATACAGTCCTTGAGGTACTCACTGCTGCCATTTTGCTCAGAAAATAATCAGAGTGAGGCACAGTTGTGAATTGCATACTGATTCAAGACCTGAAATTTGAGAATGTTTCCTGTAAATATTTGAGATGAGTAAGTTAAAGTGGCCATACAGCGAGTTGCTCAAGATACATGAAGCTAGTCTTCACAAATAAAATATTTTAAAGTGCAGCTTTGTAAGCTGTAGAGACTGGAAGTCAGCACAGGTTCCAGGTTCACACGAAAAGGGTCCACATGTCCCTCTCCAAGACAGAACAGGCCTTAAGAGAAATGTACAAGTTAGCCTTATTTGACCTTCCAAGCAAAATGAGAAATGCATGACAGTAGCATTGGCTCATCAATAAATAAATCAATATTCTGCTTGCACAGTGAACTAATTAAGCAGTTAACGCTGACTACAACACACATACAGAGGAGAGCCGATGGCTTTGGAAAAACGACAAAAAAAACCTCTTCACGGGCATGTGATACTGGCGTAGTCAAATAGGTTCAAAGTTCATAAAGAGCAATTAGATTTTGCTTCACAAGTATTTCTTCACAGCATGGAAGGAGCCAGGGACAGTTTCTCATCACCATGGTGTTGGAGTCCTGCCCGGCAGGGTCAGATGGGGCGCACTTGTATGACGTTGACCTCTGATGCCTTACTGCATTTAGAGCTGACGTCCAGAGGGTGTGTGTCATTGCTGGTGATGATGAAGACAATGGAGGAGGAGTTGAAGGTCACCCTCTTCTTGGGCCGATGGTCACGGCTCTGTGACATCACTATGGGCCGAATGGGCCGGTCAGAGCATTTCAGGGGGCGGTCCTTGATGCTACACTGCAGGCGCGCCAGGCGGGAGCACAGCATCTGCAGCATGCAGCGTCGAAACTGACCAGAAACACACATGCAGAGAGAGAGAAGAACATTTGACTTGTATATATTGTACATATTTGTATTACCCTTTCTACTTTGGTCTTGTTTGCTTACTGATTCATTACTGTTTCCATCCTTTTATTAAATTCATTAACTATATAGTAAAGATGAATACTGGAGGCTCCCTCTGAGGTCCCTTTAGGGTGTCTGCAGGACCTCCAGCTCATAGACGAACCCAAGATAGCTGAAGCATAATGCTTGATAGAATCAAGTGCGGTAGTTAAAAGTTTCCCCACAAAAGCTTCTCAGCTTTCAAGGATTCCTGCAGTAAATCTATTACATAGGGATGTGAACTGAGGCACTTTTAATGTATCAATAAGTTCCTGGAGTACCTGATTGCATTTTCAAAGCATCTTATGTTTCTATTATACAAATGCATTCTTAAAATTAAGATGGATATAGTTCTTTGAAACGATGACACAGAAGAATAGCTTTTAGTTCCTTTAATGAATGGTTTTTCAGAAACAAATGGTCAACAAGATATAGAAGTGTGAAGTAATTTTTAGGCTTAAAGAACCTCCACATCATTTCTTAGGTTCCAATCAGTCACGCTGTTAAAAGCTAAGGTGCCTTGAATATCCAACGGGGTAATGAAAGAAGAACTGAAGTATACAATTAAGTATACATTAGGTTCTGATCAGTCTTAGCTTCCTATCAGTTAGATGCCTCCAAAACAACTCTACCAAGGTGTTGCTGGACAAACCAAATCTACAAACTCTTGCAGAAAAACTACCTCATATTTCATCACGCAGCATGCTTCTGCTATTTTAGTAAGAGAAACTCCTTTATCAAAGGAGTTCCTGGAGGCTCCTCAAAGTGTGGCAAGCTGAGGAACCACAAAGAGAGTTCACACATACATTCATTTTTACAGTGTAAAACCATATGGCCAAGCCTAGAACCAATGTGAAGTAATGCTCATTTTTAGAGAGTGCATATCAAATAGGCCTACAAGTGAATTCTTTAAAGCACTTTATTCTTTTTCCTGTAAGCTTGTACTACTCTGTTATCTGATGCAGCCCCAAGGAGGATAGATTCTCTTTCAGTGTTTCTTCTTCTTGCTCTTAGTGAGTTTTCCTGTCACTTCCATCTTCACTTTGATCCTTGTCGGTTTTGTACCTGTTCTACAAAGCCGCTTTGTGACAGCTATTGCAAAGCGCCCTTTGTAAACAGTCCTAACACTGAAATGAGACGGAGTGCAAGTTTCTTTTCCTCCTGTTTTCAGAAAACTTGAAATTCCTCACCTTCCTGCTCATGAAGGCGTATATGACGGGGTTGTAGGCCGTGCTGGACTTGGCGAAGATAGAGGGGATGATGGCGACGGTGGGGGAGACCATGCTCTGCTTGCCAAACGCCTCCAGCATGGACACCACAGCGTACGGCGTCCAGCACAGCAGGTAGCAGAAAATCATCAGCAGGAACATAGCCGCCACTTTTTTCTCATAGCGCAGGATCTTAATGATCTGCACTGTCTGCAGATCTTCAATGGACCGCAGCTTGAGGCATAAATGGAGAGACAATAATAAAAGAGGCAAAGGTTTAATTAAATCACCTCTATTCAGCGCAATAAATTAAACATCCTTCCACATGCATCAAGCATCTGAAATATATATTTCTATATTTGTAAGAGATTTTATATTGACTCCTGTCAATAAAAAGTAATGCCACTTTTCTCATAGCGAGGGCATAAGACGTACCAAAAAGTGTTTGAAAACAAATCTGAAAATACCACCATTAGATTCATTTAAATATGACCTCGCTTTGTCTACAGTATTTTCCTGAGCGTGTGTTCGTGTTTGTGTGTGTGTTCCCAGAAACTGCTCCCCAGAGGAAGCCTCTTTTAATTAGAGTCTTTCCTCACCTGATTCTTTAATTATAGCCAGGATGTGCAGAACACAGCTGCTCAAGGTCAGCAGCAAGAATTTGCTGTGTAAAGCTGAGCATGGCTCAGACTGGCACACTTTCCACCAGGGCACAATTACAGGCAAAGAAGTAGGTCACCAGTAGGGGGCGTGTTAGTATTATTGTGTAGAGTTGGTCAAAATTGTGGTGTTCCGGAGCACCTATCATTACGGCCTGCAAATGACAGGACTGCATTTATACTGGCTAAGGTTAAGATCATTATGGCTGCAGTGCTTAAAAACGGAGCACTTCATGGACACTAATATCTTTTTAACTTTTTAACTGGTGAATGGACAGTGCACGTGTTGCACGTGCACAATTTCTTCCTCCCTTCATTCATTCCTTCAACACCCACTTTCCACCGCATCTGGTAATCCATCCTCGCCACTGCCATCTGGCTCCTGACACACTTATGGCTTGTTCTATAAGCCATCAAGACATTTTCAAAGTGCGCTCAAATCAGGCAGACAAAATGAATATTTTAAAAAGGCTATTCTGACAGTCTGGGAAACTGCAGCCATAAATCAGAGCATCTAAAAGAGTGAATGGAGTGATGAATCACTGCTGTGTTCCAGGGGTGTTCTGAGCACAAATGCGTTGTTGTGTGTGTATTTTCATGTCAATTTATGGGCATGAGAATGAGTGTGTGTGTGTGTGTGTGTGTGAGTGCGTGTGTGTATATGGGGTCTCCTCTGACTTAACTGGAGCTGGTAGGGTGTTCAGATTCGCCCAAAGTAATGACTTGCTTCCTATGAGTCATGAATAATTTATTAAAAGCAGAGCTGGTCAAAACACAGAGTGCTCAGCTCTCCAGTGTGCACTTGCTTATGCCTATCTGTGCCATTTAGCACACTGCCATTTTAGAAAAAATAAAATCCACCATTACTTCTGCCCACATAATCCATACTGCTGATGGTATCAGGATCAAATGGATGAGTGGCGCTATTCTGATGGTAAGTACAGACCAGCTCATTTTCAACCTGCTAAGTTTCTATTACCTACAAAAACGTAGTCAAGCTTGGTAGCATAGCATTTAGCATTTAAACCAACACTCAGCAGTTCTAACTAAAGTGTGCTACATCATCCTCAGGCTTAACAGGATTTGTCCATTTGTTTAAATGTGTCTGACCTTGCAACACCTGAAAAAAAGATCAGATTTTGTTGGCATTGCATGGATATTCTTACTGTAAGCAACTTTAAGTCTATGCTAGAATGAAAAGTATATTTTTATGACAGATTTGGGTCTAAAAGCTTTTAAGTTTGTCGCACCATGTGTACAGTGTATAGAATATTCCCATAGCAGTAGGCCATGACTCCCACGGGGACGAAGAAGCAGCCAAGGAGGAAGAAAAGGATGAAGGATGCATCGTTGGGGTCTTTAGATGCCCAGTCCAGGGAACATCCCAGTTGATGGACCTCCAGAGTGTACCTGTTCCAGCCCAGGAGAGGAGCTCCAGTCCAGGCCAGAGAGTACAGCCAGATGTGCGTGATGGCCCTCCAGGCCCAGGGGAAGTCTACGACCTTGGCGTGTACCACTCGAATGTAGCGCTCATATGCCAAAGCCGAGAGTGTCATGATTGACACAATACCTAGGATATGGTGGAGAAGAGAAGGAAGGGTTGATGTAAGTAAAAAAATCCTACATCCTATCAGATATGCAGGACAGAAACCAAACTCATGATTCTGTAATGCAGTCTGATAAATAAAAAAAAAGTCAATGAAATAAGATCACAAGCTTCAACAATGATCAAATGGTGCCATAGTTACTGGTGCCAGGAGTAACAACTCACCCGGTAACATGGTGGGTGCTCAAATCTAGGACAAAGAACAATGTCTGTGTCTGACGGTCTGCTCTCTCTGTTCCCCCGTGCATCTCTCTCTCTCTCTATCACTCACTTTCCCACCATGGGATTCTGGGACCTGCAGTGCTGTCAGAAAATCAATTGATGCACTTGGCTGGTGGTAATTGCCAATGCCAGACATTTTCCCAGAATAGTGGCATAAAAGCACCTCCCTTCATATACCTGTGGCATCTAAAGCAACCTAACGTGGAAGAGACACACTGACACATTTATCCACATCTGTACAAGTCACAGGGAAAGAGTCAGACACACAAACACACACACACACACACACACACACACACAGATCAGCCGAAACAAAAAACCACCAGCCAATTATGTTGGTCCACCAAAACAGCTCTGACCTGTCGCAACATGGAGCCCACAAGACCTCTGACCTCTGAAGTCCTGTGAGTTCCAAGGTGGGCCTCCAATGATTGGACAAGTTTGTCAAGTTTGTCCAGCACATCCACAGATGCTCAAGTCAAGTCAAGTCAGTTTTTATTGTCATTTCTACCATATACGGACAGCACATAATAAAAATGAAACAACGCTCCTCCAGGACCATGGTGCAACACAGCACAGAACAGAACACAAGTGCAAACAGGACAGAACACAAGAGCAACAATACAACTAAACTAGACGAGACAAGACAACATTCAATGCAACTGACAATGGCTACATTGAGGATAAATACAGTATTTTGACCTGTACTGTAGCCTGACAGCAGAGATGTGCAAAGACGCAAACCATTTGCTCAATTGGATTGAGATCTGGGGAATTTGGAAGCCAATATAACACCTTGAACTCTTTGTTATGTTCCTCAAACAGTTCCTGAAGAAAGCTTGCAGAGTGACAGAAAACTTTAACCTATTGAAAGAGACCACAGACATTAGGAAATACTGCTACCATGAGGGGGTGAACTTGGTCCTGAATAATGTTGTGGTACAGGTCAATGTAACAATCGCATGAAAGCAGGACCGAAGGTTTCCCAGCAGATCATTGGCCAGAACAGCACACTGACTTAAGAATTCTTCCAAGTCAAGCCAACTAACAATGTAACTCAGAGGTGTCTGGCTCTCCTGTTGTTTTAAATGATAATGAATAATGAAACAGTGTCTATCTATCTATCTATCTATCTATCTATCTATCTATCTCTCTCTCTTTCTCTCTCTCTCTCTCTCTCTCTCTCTGTCTCTCTGTCTCTCTGTCTGTCTGTCTGTCTGCCTGTCTGTCTATATGTTCAATAAGTTCTCATAACCTCTAGAAAATAAGTTTGTCAGAAACCCCGCAATAATAATCTTACATTATTATTTGGCTTGACTTGGCAGAATTTATATGATTAGTCACGGAGGAATGTTATTGTTGTTGCTGTTTTTTTGGGGGGGGGTTGGGGCGTTTGCAAGAATGAGTCACTGACCTCATTCCTCACATACATTCTACAGTAGCATACAACACGGCTCCTAATATAGCAGAAGCAGCTGTGGATTAATCTACATACGCAATAAAGCTGCGAGCTGTGTAATAGAGTTTGGCAGCAGCCCATTGAGCAGGTAAATGATCCTGATTGCATGTGACCTTGGTTTGATTGGGGGGGTCAGGGGTTGGTGGATGGGGGGTTGCAACACTAAGTACCCCATCAATCCACAGCAGAGAGAAATCTTCATAAATCCTCCCAAACATGCACTGACAACAGTCACTCTTAATTGCCTTCACAACATCTGCTCGGAACATCTCCTGCCATATCTGTTTATGGGCTAGGTAATGTAATACTGGTCTAGATGCAATAATGTAGTGGAGTGTTCAGACAACGATCATTATTGTGTTATTGCATTGGCATCATCTGCTCTTTAGGTTTGTTGCTGTCTTTCGTCTGCTGTAAATACCAACCAACACGCGTCTCCATACTCACCCCACAGTGGGGAACTGTTAGGACTGTTACGCTTCAGTGCAAACCCTGTCGTGTTTGTGTAGCAGTTCTGTAGATGATGAATAAAACGAGTAATGTGGGTTACTGTGTCGCAGACTGAACAGCGGCCTTGACAAAGCGTATGTGTCACTGTCATAGGATATCTTGTCAAATCTGTCTTCTCTCTGACCTCTGGATTATGCAGCATTTTTCCCCAAATGCAAATTTCCAAATTGTACTATACAGCCATAATCACTGAGTATGTGTTTCCAAAGCAAACAGAGCTTTGTTTTCTTTTTATATTATGCATTTAGTGTAATTTACAGTTACCTTATATATATTACATTAAAAATATTAAGGTTATTGCAAAAGCATGTGACATTTTTTATCTCTTTATTGCAGTTTTGCTATAGATATATGCAAAATTGCAACAAAGAAACAAAAATAGTTACAATACAAAAGTTACAATAACCTTAACATTTTTAATGTAATATATATATAATGTAACTGTAAATTGCATTTATAATGCAGGTAAATAATATTTCTAGCATATACATATACACATATGTATATATACATATATATAAAATGTAATTGTAAATCCTATTTATAATGCAAGTAAACATTATTTCTACACACACACACACACACACACATAATGTAATCCTATTCATAATGCAAGTAAACAGCATATAAAGTTAATGTATAATGCTACTATCCATACTATTCACTGTGCTATTCTCTAAGAGTTATATCATCAAAAATAAAACATCTTTCTTGGCGAATAAAGTTGGTGATTTTGCATTAAAACCTACATGTAACAAGCTAATAAAGGTTTAACAGAATTAAAACTGTTTCGTTTCAGTTTCTCTCTGAATAATGCCATAGCCTAATATAAAGTGAAACAGCCCTTCGGGGGTGGTTGGGGGTGTTAAGGGTGGTGAGCATGCTCTCCCCGGCTCTCGCGCTGCTGAATAGCCGGCTCGCGTTGCGCGCGCGCTGGAGTTTGGGGCCAGAAGCGCCTCGTGCCTGCTCGCCTGTATACCTAAATGTGCATTAAAAACACAGCCAGAGGGACACGAGCCCAGTCAGGCAGGACAGGTACATGACACCAGAGCCAGGGGGTCTAAAGAACCCTGAATAATTCATCCGCGCGCTCCCTAAACGACGCTCACCAATGGAGCTCTCCAAACACCTGGGAAGAGAAGAAACAGAAGAGAAAACGGGGGACACCGACCGAACAGGCTGTTGCTGAATCCGTCCCAGACGCACGTGGCCGCGTCCCACACCCATCCTCGCTTTACGCACGAGACGAAGGTGAAGTTGACCCCGATGATGGACACCAGGAGGTCGCTCACGCTGATGTTGACCAGCAGCAGGTTGGTGGGCGTCCTCAGCCTCTTGAACCTGTAGTAGAGCAGGAGGACCACCACGTTGTTGCAGAAGCCCAGCACTCCGATGGTCCCGATGGTGAAGGCGAGGAACCTGTACGTGCCCACAGCGAACAGCTCGTCCCGCGCGTCTGCCCCAGTCCTGCTGGCATTGAGCGGATTCATTGCGCGCGCGAGCTCTCCTGAAGCATTCTGATGTGCCTTTGTGCGCGCGTGGCAACTCCTGGCATGGTCTTCGAGGTGGTCCTCTCTCCTGGATTGGAAGCCCCCTCCACTCTAATCGCGTGAGTGTATGGAGAAATTGGGCCAGTTGGCACAAAGTGGAGGCTTTTTGCTACTTTCCCACCAATTTCCCAGCCTGTCCCACCTCCTACTCTCAAACTGGCTGAGTCCGAACTACCAGCCAATCCTTCAAGAGGCGCTACCAGCCAATCCCGGCGCAGCGGGCGGGGTCTGAGGGCGCGAGGTGGAGGAAAGAGAATGAGCTGCTCTGGCTCCGCAATTCTGGAGGGCACTGAAATTCTTCATTCATCATCTGGAGCAGAAACTGTCCACAAATCATGGTTGTGTACACGAGGCTGAAAAAATCCTTGACCTTTATGCACTGATAACTTGTGTATATAGTACTGTGTTTTTCATATGAAGTTTTTTTTCTGTAGATTTGTACTTTTATTGGATTTATATTATTGGATGTATATTGTTGAACCGAGGCTGAAAAAGTAGGTTCTTGATCTTTATGCACAGATAACTTATTCCAGCAATTGTGTATATTTAGAAAACGTTTTTATTCTTAATTATTTGTTACTCTTCATGTTTACACTAAATGCTGAGGCCTGAAATACTGTGTTTCGTTCTTTTTAAAGAATGACAATGAAGTTTTTATTTAGACTTTATATTTTATATTGTTCTCATCCCTGTGTGTCTGTGCAGTCAAAAGATAAGCGATTTCCTCCAGAATCAATGAAGTTTTCTGATTCTGAATACTCTAGAGAACCAGTCTCCCATAATGGACTTATAAGGAGGTTTAAATAAATAAGATTGACGAGTGAATTTGCAAGCATCCTTCCTCTCTAACGTCCTGTTTGCTACCACGTAATTCTGCTCATTTTATTTATTGTATTTATATTATATACATTTGGTTTATTTTATTTAACTATAATATTTATACCCACCCTCTATTTCTGACCACAGCATTTTGTTTTCAGCTTACTTTCTGGAGAGCTTTTGAATATATACTGCTCAAAAAAACAGTAATGCTGTTGTTTAAATGTTCCCTTTAATTTTTGGAGGAGTATATTTTGTGTTGTTCTTGTCTTTGTGTCCCTGTGTGTCTGTGCAGTCGTAGCTTGAGCAATTTCCTCCAGGATCAAAGTTTTTTATTCTGATTTTGATTCTGATAAGTGACTATTTACTCAGCAAAGTGTTCTATAGTGACGGCCCAGATTTCAGCTTGTGAAACACTGAAGATGCTTGAGACAAGTTTCCCCTCAATAGTTCTGGAACCCAGAATATCAGGAACCAAAAGGAAAAAAGTGTTCAGGCTTTTGCTCCTTGTTCATGTAACTTAGATCCTTTTCATGCCTACAATTTGGTCCAGATTAGTCAACAGTCAAAGAAAATTTTCATGTCATCTCAGCAATATATGTTTACAGTGAGACAAGGTTTGCAAAAGACACGTACACTCACACACAGACACACACAGACACACACACACACACACACACACACACACAGGGTCATTTTTCACACCATAAAAATGTGCAAACACTGCAACAGTAGTCACGTGGAGAACAAACAGAGTTCTGTTTAATACTGTAATTGTGCTCTTCGTATGGGCAAATGATCAGCAGCAGTTCAGTGCAGACATACGCTCTGTGAAACACACAGTTACTCTGAGACAGTAGGATTAGTTGTAAACTAAACGTAACACTACGAAAATGTAAACCAAAACGTAACACTACGACCCACATGTCCACTCCGCTTACTGGTCAGATGTGGCTGGGATGGTAGTAAGAGAGTAAAAGAAGAAGGTCCTGTGTTCTTGATTTCTGTAAAGAAACATTGCAGTATAATTTAACATGAAACAGCAGAGCTGGCATTTGGCCATAAGTGTGGTTACTGGCCAACATACCAGATATATAAGATCACTAGGGGCAGCCGGTAGCCTAGTGGCTGGGCCATTCGCCCTGCGATCAGAAAGTTGTGGGTTTGAAGCCCAAGACTGCATGTGGCACCACTGAGGGACCCTTGAGCAAGGTACCGTCCCCACACACTGCTCCCTGGGCGCTGTGTTCCTGCCTGACTGCTACTTCACTTGGTGAATGGGTTAAATACAGAGGAAGAGGTTCAGACTGTTCACACTGTGTGCTGTGGTGTGTTCATGTATGACAGAATGGTCACATTTGAACGAAAATAACATGAGTTCGCGTAAGACTGGACCAAGACCACCTCCTCTAAAGTACATTCATGTAAACAATGGTAGTGCTTAAATCTATTGACAATTATTGGAAAGCGACCGAATGGAAAGTGAATGAACTATGAATTAGGTTAGTACGGCTCTGTAGTATGGTCTGTATTGGAGATGAGGTCAGTGAACCAGTAGGTTCTTGTGGGGTACAGCTACAGTTGGAATCCGTAGAGTACAGTCCCCACAAGTCAAGACCATGATATGCGTGCACTAGTAGCACCACAGTAGTTAATATTATTGAGAAAACATCATCTGTGGTTTTGTCCAGTAAAATATAGGCAACTAAACTTACCTTCACCACAATTACTATCATTTGTTATCAATCTGTGTAAATTCAATTGTGTAGTTTGCTATGGTTTTACACTTTCTGCACTTTTTTTAGCTGCAAAAGATGTACATGAATATTACAAATACTTTTTGTTGACTGTAGTTAATGTCTAATCCCATGGAATTACAGTTAAATTGCTGTAAATTGTTGTACAGTCCAATACAGTGTATTGACAGTACGTTTCAAGTAACTAAGCTGCCAGCAGCTTAAAGTAAATATTAAAGGTTTTTCTCAGTATCTTTATATTACACTAAATAGTGCCATGAACTATGTCTCTAATGTAGGTTAAACTTCATGCTCTAATGTAGAGTATTATAATTGCGTTGCATAAGATATGGATATGAAATTGCATATGTGACAATATGAAGGGTCCATTAAAGACATTTAAATGATGGGTAGGATGCACGTGTACCCATCATTTGGTAGTTATGTCTATCATAACTGTCAAGTCTTTTATGGACCCTTTATATTGTCACTTATGCAATCTTACATCCATAACTCACGGGCTGCTCTGACAAGAATAATTCGTATGACCTACATTAGAGCAAAAACATGGTTGAGACAAAGTTAATTTTGTCTCGAAGGCTCATCATTGTTTTTGTGGTGGTGTTGGTGGTGGAAGGGGGTCATATGATTCTAGTGACACCACTGACTTTGATGTCAAGAGAAAGAAACACTATGAGCAGAGTGTTAAGGCACCACCCGCGTGGCATTGGCTGGATGGACCTGTAAGCCGTCAGAATTATTCATAACACCCAGTGAGAAAGCCCTTGTTTTGACAGTGCTGCTCCTGTATTCCTGTCACTGAGGCAACTAATAATGAGCCTAATGATTGGCAAGGCCACATAATTGCACAAAATCTAGACTGGGATAACAAAGAACAACTCAAGTGATCTGTAACTGGTGTCACCAGTTAAATTATCTTTACTCAGTAAGCAGAAGCAGAGGAAAGAAGTTAAAAGAGTGTTTCATGGTTTTACAACACTGAGACATGCACTGTGTATATAAAGGAGAAAGTCAAATAAAAGACATGCCTGTATTTAAATGGGATTTGATGGTACGTAAAACAGGACCTAGGTTTAAAACAGGACCAAAGTTTTTTGTGTAGTGGTCCAAAACACAAAAGTCATGTAGCAAATAACAAGACAGTGGAGAAAATGTGCCAGTGGGAACAAAACCATTGGATTTCCCACTGATGAGTGAACAGAGGGCATGGAGGAAATACCCATTGTGTTTTGTGACAAAAATAACAGGCTCGTCGCATTGCTTCTTTTGGCACATGTCGAACCTCTTGGTGAAGGAAGAGCTGTATTTCAATGGCATGTAATATTTGAACATTATTACTGAGTGCAGGCTTTTAATGTCGATGAGGTGAATACCTTCATGGCAGCAATGCAAGATTTGATTTTTTTTATCAGTATAAATCTAATGTTGCCAAGAATGTCCACTACTAGTCCAATTGACAATATCTGGAGAATGAGACTGACTTAGCTGTACAGCCTGGATATCCACTACATTTGAGATCTAGAAGTCCTCAGAGGTCACAGCCTGGTCCTGTTTTAGGGACCGTTACCAATGCCATTATCAAGGCCGTTACCAATGCATCTGCACATGGATCTTCCCTCTGTTTGTAATATTTGTTTTGCCAGAATATACATTTTTTCTGTATATTTTTATTAGTTTAGTTAAGCCTTTCCAAATTCCTCTTTTATTTAATTTGATTTAATTTCATTTATTTGATAACTTCATTGTTCAGTCTTAAAGTGGACATATCATGCAAAACTCACTTTTTGCATCCTTTTGTATTTCCATTTGTGTCTCTACTGCTCCTACACACCAAGCGCGAAAAAAAACATCCGTCCGTTTTCTGTGAATCAATTGAAAGATTTTGGTGTCAGGATCATATGCTTCTATGAGCCCCCCATTGTGATGTAATAATGGGGAAATTTGCATAGAACCACCCCTCATCTGTCGAGGCCCCCCCCACTAGATTAGTTGAAAATCCGCCATTTTTGTCTGCTGGTTTTATGAGTTCGCATAAGACACCGAGCACTACGGCTACAGGCAAAGGCAAGTCACTCATGAAGTGTTGTGTTCATCTTGCTCTGGGTCTGACTTGGGGTTGAACATGTAGGGCTGGATAGTGCCTCTGTTTCACGGGTGTTAAACACAGCGTTAGCTTGGGATAGGAGGGGTGTGGTCAGCAACAACTTATTTGCATAAAAGTGACAGAGCCCTTAAATGGCTCATTTTGAAAGGGGCTGAAACTGTCAAGAATAGAACTGGTGATGTTTTGTATAGCCCATAGACCTATTATAACTAAAGTGAGTTAATATGTCCCCTTTAAGCGTTTACTCATGTTGTACTTGTATAACTATGTATGTGAAAAATAGAGAATCTTGAATCTGGAATCTCATCTTGCCTGTATTAATAAATATAGAAATGAATTAACAATATTTTGTCAAATGAAAGGAAAGAAAGCAAAAAGCCCAGAAAACACATATGACTAGAAAAGCAGATGCAGAAAGTGACTTTCCATCTTCAGTTAGGTCTGCTCAGAGTGCAGTTATTCTGAATTTACAGTCCTTATACATGTGGAGTCCTAATACACAGTCCTAACACATGTTGAGTCCTAATACACAGTCCCAACACATGTGAAGTCCTAATACACAGTCCTAACACATGTGGAGTCCTAATACACAGTCCCAACACATGTGAAGTCCTAATACACAATCCTAACACATGTGAAGTCCTAATACACAGTCCTAACACATGTGAAGTCCTAATACACAGTCCTAACACATGTGGAGTCCTAATACACAGTCCCAACACATGTGAAGTCCTAATACACAATCCTAACACATGTGAAGTCCTAATACACAGTCCTAACACATGTGGAGTCTTAATACTCAGTCCTAATGCTGTTGGTATGCCAACAGTTCTTGAATGTATACTCCTACTTCGCCAGTGTATTTAATTTACAGCAGGGTGAGGAAAAACTTTTGCAGTAAAATATTCCTGGAGAATTTAATTAGCATTTCATAAAGCTTTGCCTTGAGGAAAATGTCCTTGAGGTTGTGTTGCAGCACAGATGCACGCACTGACCTGATTTATCTTTTTTTGGGCTGTTACGACTAACAAATAAAGAGAATTTTTATTACCTGGCAGGACGGAGTACATTTCACAAAAACGTGTCTTCTGAAGTTTAGAGATGTCACGCAGTGGCTTTCTTCAGTAATAAACAGGTATGAAAAATATGAGCTATTTAACATATTTCAGCATGAATGCTTTAAATGTATGTCGGAACTGGCTTACACGCTTACAATTCTCAGTTAAATGATTTCAAAGTGGTGCAAAATACTTTATATGAACTGCAGTAGACTAATAAAGTGGTCACTGAGTGTTTAAACACTGACTGTATACACACTAGATCATAATATATATGGTGATATATATATGTTAATAAATATAAATATGTAAATATCATAATAATCATATAACAGATTACAATATATATGATTGGTTTTATATAACCAACCATATATTATATATTACATAT
>JBBPCX010099542.1:0-23229 GCA_037974365.1 Hydrocynus forskahlii
ATATACATAAAACATATATAAAACAATCAGAATAATAGTGAACTGATCAAAATGATGCAATAACACATGGAATACTTCACAAATAACACTAATATTAAAAATTATGTTAAATAAGGACTGTCATGCTACTAACTAACTTTTAACAAGGCACACAAAGCAATTAGGATGGCTTAGATCATTTAAAAAATGTAATTTCTCTAAATGGCTCAAAATACATTTTTTAATGGACAAGGTATTTAAACAAAGGGTTTTTATTTGTGATTTTTGTATTGAAAATATATCTGTATATTGGCTTCAGCTTTACTCTTCTATTATATCTGAGTTCGAAACAAATTTAAGCACAAGTTGTTGGATCAAAATGACGAAAAATACATCAAACATAAATAAACACTATAGGGACAAAAGTATTGGGACATGCCTTTTTTCAGGGTTTGGGCTAGGCCTGTTATTTCCAGTGAAGAGCAATCTTAATGCTTCAGCATACCAAGACATGCTGGACAACCCCATACCTCCAACTTTGTGGACACAGTTTGCGGAAGAACCTCTTCTATCATGGGCGCAGATGGGGTGGGGGACGGGGGGATGTGTCCCCTTCAGACCTCGATCCGTCCCCCTTAGACCTCGATCCGACCCCCCCTGAAGCACAGATAATGTAGTGATGTATAACTCATACTCCTATTTTAGGGTCTAAAACGTTTTATTTTGCACATCTTAAATCAAAAACCTGAACATGCCACTCCATTTACCGTTCTCTTCGAGCACATAGTTCCTAGCAGCACTTCTTGTGTCATTGTTCTGGGTCCTGAGACCTAGGAGCTGCCTCATTGGTGCCCGCCCCCAAGTCCCCCCCCAAAGCCCCGCCCCCCACCACCGCCGATTCATCCCCACCGCATTAAAAATGCTATCTGCACTCCTGTCTTCTACGCCAGCATGACTGTACCCCAGTGCATTGAGAAAGGTCCATAAAGACATGACTGGATGAGTTCAGTGTGGAAGTCCTGACCTCAACCCCACCCAACACCTATGGGATGAACTGGAGCGGAGACTGTGAGCCAGACCTTCTCATCCAACATCAGTGCCTGACCTCATAAATCCTCTAACAGAGTGAATGACCACATTCTCACAGAAACTCCAAAATCTTGTAGAAAGTCTTCCAGCTGCAAAGAGGGGACTAGATCCATATTAAAGTCTATGTTTTTAAATGCAATGTCATTAAAATCGCTGTTGGTGTAATGGTGAGGCGTCCAAATACTTTAGTTCACATAGTGTACAACAAACACAACCCATCAGGTGGCACCAGATTTTTGACTGGTGCTGTATATCACCTCTGTGTATCTTCTGTTGCTTTGCCATTCTCACCACAGCACAGGGTCTTTGTGTCTCATATGAACAACCCCTTCTCTTTCCAACCTGTCCTTCTCCCGACATCGGCGCACAGACACAATGCCTATGAAGATGATGATTATCAGCAGGACAGCACCTCCAATGGCAACAGCGAGAATTACTATCTCAGAGAAAGAAGCTGCAGAGAGACATGGAGAAAATTTAGAGATCAAGGTCTAGATTTCCTTATCTGTATGAAAACATTGTTATTAATGTTGTTGAATACATTATGACTCATATACCATACATATTCCTGGAATTATACACTCACTGGCCACTTTATCAGAAACACCCACGTTGTATTTCCATTAACAGGCTTCTTTACTCGAAACACCCACTTTACTTAGGTCACTGCTTGGTTGTGAGTGGTCAACCATCCATAAAATCCATCTAAGAGCAGCTCTGTGGTCAGAAACGGACCCCTGATGAAGGTTTAGAGCAGCAGCCCCCAACCTTTTTTGCGCCACAGGCCGGTATCATGTAAAACAATATTTTCACAGACCGGTATAGATACAACTGAAAACAAAGTGCAAAAAGATACAACTCACCATTCCACTGAATTAGTGGGAGCCCTGCATTTGTTTCCCTCCAATGAGCCGGTGACTGAGACAAGCGTTTTTTCAAAATGAAAAATCTTTCAGACTCTGATCAATGTAATATTTTTATTCTGTCTTTCTGTGAGGCCCAGGACCAAATGACTCACGGACCGATACTGGTCCACGGCCCGGTGGTTGGGGACCTCTGGTCTAGAGGATGGCCAACATCACAAAATGTGCATCAGTAGATGCTCTACAAACTTGAACTGTATGGTGGAGCTTGGTGGAGCAGACCTGTTATGATAAAGTGGCCAGGAAGTGTGAATTCATATTAGCATACTGTGGATTTGTACTATATTCGCACCACAGCTGACCCTCTGGCCCACCTGAGCTGACCACCCGTAGCCGCACCTCTCCCACGTTTCCATGCACATCTGGTGGGTTCTTCACCTGACAGCTGAATGTTCCATTATAACTGAACTTGACATTTTTCAACACGATGGAGGCGTCCCGCGAGGAAATGTCCCCCGCCCATGTGACCTTCTTCAGGAAGCGCCCCTCAGTCGGAGGGAAGGGTTTCTCATGGTAGTAGAAAACCTAAAAGAGCACCAACGAGAGAACAATGACCCTCACTGAGAGTATTATGCTGAGTGGGAGAGTGAGGAACACCCTACCCACCCAGAGAGAGAGAACCTCCCCACCCACCCAGAGAGAGAGAACCTCCCCACCCACCCAGAGAGAGAGGATGGTTATACTGAGTGATGGGGGAAAGGGAGTACCACCTCACCCACACAGAGAGAGAGACGACAGTTATACTGAGTGAAATGGGAGAGGGAAGAACTGGAAGGCCTTACCCATTAAATTAACTATCAGTATAAACAGGAACAGGAATCAGCCATAAGTTGAAAAAACAACCCAATTTCATCAAAAAACAGAAAGTTTCAGAGGCTGAGCTAAAGGCGTTTTTAAATAATGGTTTACTGCAAGTGTGGTAAACTTTTTATTCATTTTATATGAGAGATTCTTTTTCTGCTTCTTCTCATGGGCGCAGATGGGGTGGGGGACGGGGGGGATGTGTCCCCCTCAGACCTCGATCCATCCCCCCTCAGGCCTCGATCCGACCCCCCCCGAAGCGCAGATAATGTTGTGATGTATAACTCACTCCTATTTTAGGGTCTAAAATGTTTTATTTTGCACATCTTAAATCGAAAACCTGAGCATTCCACTCCATTTACCGTTCTCTTTGAGCACATAGTTCCTAGCAGCACATCTTGTGTTATTGTTCTGGGTTCTGAGACCTAGGAGCTCCCTCATTGGTGCCCGCCCCCAAGTCCCACCCACCCCAAAGCCCCGCCCCCCGCCACCACCTATTCGTGCCCCACCCCCATATTAAAAATGCTATCTGCACCCCTGCTTCTTCTACTTTTGTCTGCTCCTGATTAGGGGTCATCACAACCATCTCCATCTCCTTCTGTCCTCTGCATCTTCCTCTCTCGCACCAACTGCCACAAACTCAGAGTCTCTCCACAGCACATGTCCAGACCGTTGCAATCTCACCTCTCTGACATTTCCTCCAAAAGGTCCAACTCGAGCTGTCCCTTGAACAAACTTGTCCCTGATCCTGTCTTAACATTTTCAACTCTGCCACCTCTGGCCCTGTTTCCTGTCTTTTCATCAGTGATTTTTGTGCAAGAGCAATTCATAAAAATAGTCTTTGATATAAGAGTAAACTGTATCTGATCCACGTTTTATGTCTCTACACTCAAGTCATATATATATGTCCTAAGTTTATTATATAAATACATGTACAGGGAGTCCTCGAGTTACGACACAGATCTGTTCCTACGACAGTGATGTAACCCGAATTTTGGTGTATGTTGAAGCACACTTACCTATCCTAACATAGTTGTAAAATCATAATCTATAACATAAAAAATACAACTACGTCACAGAAAAAGGAAAAGGACATAAATATACCGTACTTCTGCGTATACGGTGTATTCTTCCGCAGTACGTTATTATAGGAGTGAGCGCTGTAAACTCAAAACATCGTATGTCGAGACTGCCGTAACCTGAGAATCCCCCTGTATATATATACATACGTAGTGCTGCATAACTTACGGTCTCTTCATGTCCGGGGCCCAGAGGCCTGAAGCTCCAAGAGATGGTGAAGGCGGAGCGTCTGACGGGGGCGGAGCTAGAGAAAGAACACTTGAGCCGAACATCCGTCCCGTTCACTGCTTCCACATGGCCTGACGTATACACTCGGATAGCATACACACCCAGCCAGCCTGTAGAGAGTGAGACAGAGAGAGATACAGAAAAAGAGAGAGAGAGAGAGAGAGAGAGAGAGAGAGAGAGAGATTGCTGCTTAACGTAACCACTGGTAGACTGCCTTTCACTCTACTACATCCCCACCCCCATCTAGCCCCACTCGCTCAACCACACACTTCAACATCTGTCTGATTACACTGTAACAGCCCCAATTATGTCCAGACACTATCTGATGAACACTATCTGATACTGGACACCATCCAGTACTGGACACACTTGAGGTCAACAAATAAACTGGAAATTTGATCGTTTCTCCCCCTGAGCTACACCTGTATGTGCTACGTAACTATTTTTCTGCCTCAGGCTGTTTTTGTTACTGCACCCTCAAGACTGACACGTAAAGGAGCCCCATTCTGATTGGCTGACCTGAATATACTTGTTGGGTTTTGTGACTTTTTGCATTATAAATGGACCCTGTGGACTGGGAGACATTCTTTTCAAAAATAGGCAGGGTGTGTCCTGTGGAGAGACAGGAACCCATTTTATCTTATCGTGGAACTTTTGACTTCCTTCGAATTCCACTAAAGTGCCTTTGCACACATGCATGCCCACATGCAGGCACACACAGACCTCTCTGATCTCCACCAGGATGCCCTTGGAACACTGATGGGCTTTAAATGCGTGTTTAGGACTTTAAAGAAAACCATTTGCACTTAACCGTGTATGTTCATTTATCATCGTTAAAGGTGTGGTCTCACAAGGACCCCTCACTCCGACAGTAAGGCATATTAAGTGAGTAAATTTATTTAAAAAGTTCACATCCTGAATTAACACAGCGCTGAAATAACATAACTGGCCTTATTCATGTATAACATTTACAAACCATGTAAGACATTTGACCCCCTACTTTTCAAAGTAAAATTGAACCAGATGTCTACCTCTAAAAGCTCACTCACAGGAAGTTATTCTATGAAATGGTTATGAATACACGGTCTGATGCCTGTGACGTTGTTGTACCAGAGGTTTGAGAAACTTTTGGTCCGAAAACTAAACGCATTTATGATGGTGGGGTACATGAAGGATGTCATGAGGCAAAATAGTCTCCAAAAAAATTTGATTTAGTTCAGATTTACCATTTGACCATCATCAGCATTCCATATAAACACTCAGAAGGCATGTGTAACTTCACTGGGGATCAGTGGTAAATAGAATGTAGATATTTATGTGTTAGTGTGGTTTTATACACCACTACAGTAAAGACATGAAGAGTCTTGAAAACAGTATCATTTCTTCCTTAATTTCATTGATTTATTCATCAGTACATGTGTAATGGCTTTTCGTTGAACTAATGTTGCAGTGGATCCCCTCACTAGGGGTCAGAGACCCTTGAGCGTGGGCCTAGTCAGTAATCTATCGCTGCATACATACAAACACATACCTGTACTACATACCTGCCTACTCAAGTAGGAATGGTGTATATGTGTGTCAGTGTAATGGAGCTTCAAACACGCAGCAGAACAGTGCTTCACTTTTCCTCTCCCAGTCTAGCAGAGCAGAGAGCAAGATATTGAAGTCACAGCTTGGAAACAAATCACCTCCTAAGCCCAAATCTAGTCATTCAACCAAGACTGAAGTTTGCCTCTTTAGTTTTAGTACTGGAGCTACAAGGCTAATGTAGCTAACAAGCAATGGAAGCTTATACCCCACAAATTATCATCAGGCCTAAATCATTACACTTTTAGGGCAGCTTGTGGCCTGGTGGTTAGGGGGTTGCCCCTGCAATCAGAAGGTTGTGGGTTCAAATCCCAGATCCCAAATGCAAAGGCACCGCTGAGGTATTAGTGAGTAAGGTAATATCCCCACACACTGCTCCCCATTCCCCACTGTCAGTTGTCCACTGTTTCACTCAAGTGAACGGGTTACATGCAAAGGACTCAAGCAATTTTCTCTGGGATCAAGACAGTGAATAAAATGAAAAATAAAAATTAATTACCCCAAAAAATGGGATTAAATGTACAGGCCACAGACCAAAAACAGCTACTGCTATGCTAAAGTTCTTTAGTCTTACACTGATGTTCTTTAGCTCTAGATAACAGTGAGTCAGATGAGGGTTGGATCCCTTTAAATGTTTTAAAATGAATTTGATTTTATTCATTTATTAGTTTATAAACACTACATATTTATTGATGAGTAATGCGTGGTTCCAATACTGTCATGGTTTCAAATGAGAATCCGTGTCTGGTGGGGCATTATCTCTAATTAAATAATTGTAAATTGATTAAACTCCTTAAAATCGATGAGTGAGCAACCATAACTGTAATGTGTCATGGTTGTGGCATGAATTCAGGTTATAAATGTGTGCAAAAAGTGCCCTGCATGAAAGAGCAGCAGATGTACAGTTCTGAGACATTAACCTCATAAACGCCGGCCCTGAGACTGCTAAGAGGGAGATGCAGAATTCTCAGAATTTGCATAATAATATTGCAGCAGGAATTTATTTACATTATTTAAATAGTATTGCTTTATACACTCACTGGCCACATTAGTGAAAACCCCTACCTTGTGTTTTCACTCACTGGCCACTTTATTAGAAACCCCATGTTGTTATATGATAATGTAATTTACCTAAAGCGACCCCTTATAGTCAGATGTAAACACACTACAGCACAGCACACAGTGTGAACAGTGTGAAATTCTTTCTCTGTATTCAACCCATTCACCGCGGTGGGCAGTAGTGTGGGGACAGTACCTTGCTCAAGGGTACCTCAGTGGTACCATTGGCAGTTCTGGGATTTGAACCCACGACTTTCTGAGCACAGGGACAACTCCCCAACCACAAGACCACCAGCTGTCCCAATAAAGATGCAGCGTGTTGTCATGTTGAAGCCTGGAAAGAAAACACTAACAACAGCTACATCCCTGAGTGGGCTGGAACCACCAACCACTCGGTCAAAAACCAGTTATAACCAGTTGCTCCATTGAAACACCCTCTGTGGTAACAGAGGCACAGAAGTAACTTCGGAATGATTTCCAGAATGATGATACCACACACAGCCTTCCTGGCCATTCATGAAGGACGTGCGTCGGTAAAGAACCTAGACTGACCACAGATAATCTCTCATATTAAAGAGGATTATGAGATATGAATGGTTGAGTTGAGCTGCTGATTAGTCAAATCCCTGACAAAATGCTAACATGAGTGTTAATGACATCCACATATCTGTCCAGGGGACGGAGGTTAGGGCCAACCTGCATATATGTAAATATACGTAACAAGAGTGTTAAAATATCCTATATACATATAGACAGACAGATAGACAGACAGACAGACAGACAGACAGATAGATAGATAGATAGATAGATAGATAGATTTAGATTTACACAGTCAGGAAAATACACACACACACAGGATCAATAATATTTCTAATGATACGATAATATGATAATAACTGCCCAGCTGATATATTCTTTAACTTACCTCTGTAAGAAAAGGTGTTGTTTCTTCCACAATAACATCAGGATTCAGGTCTATGGAGGTATGTTTTTAATAAAGTGGCCAGTAAGTGGAAGCACAAAATGGGTGCTTCTAATAAAGTGGCCAGCAATTGATTCACAAGGTGGTGTTTCTAATACACCACACAGTGCCCGGGGTGCATTGAGTGGGGACCGTATCTTGCTCAAGGGTACCTAAGTGGTGCCACTAGCATTCCTAGGATTTGAACCCACAACCACAGTCAGCAACTCCCTAACCACTAGGCCACCAGCCACCCAAACACAGGGCTTGTCCAAGTGTGTGTGTGTGTGTAAGAGAGAGAGCAAAAGGGGCAGGGAGTTTGCAGTAACCTTTCCTGTAAAGTCAAAAATAGTTCACGCATAAGGAGCTTTTGAAAACAAAGACAATGAGAGTTTAATGATTGTGCCATTGTTCCACAGCTGTAGTTACTTCACCAGCTGCTGAGCATCCACTCACGCAGCATTACCGCCGCACGCCTTAAAAGACCTTTAGCCTGGGTCACTATGGCCCGACAAAATTTCCCCTCTCTTCACTTCATCTATTTTTTGGGACAAACTAAATACAAAAAAATATTCTATACAAAAGTGCATTCGTGATACATGATGTCATAAATACATTTCACCTTATATTTAACCATGTAAAAACGCTAACTGGCCTATCTTACAAAACTGTATGTATACGTTATGATAAAGGTCCAAAAAATATACTGGCCATATATTTTCATACTAAATACAGCAATTTTTTTTTGATATATCAAAGTTTATTCAATATCTCGATAACTCTGGCATTCTGAATATGAATTGTATTCAAGCTTTATTCTAGATATTCATTTTTTAATAGAACTTCATTCAGAATAATAATTTCATTAGGACCTTCAAGATTTTGTTTTAATTAGAACTTTATTCTAGATATTAATTTTATTAGACCTTCATTTTGGATATGAACATTACTGTTCTTCTTAAGGTTTATTATTTTTATTTTAATTGGTTTTTGGCGCCACTTCTCCTCTGAGGTCTTTTTATATACTTCCACTGTTCCAACTCAGCTTTCAGTTGATTTGAAGCTCTAAAGTGACTTCTGTGTTTATATTTTACCTTAAGGACACTGAAGTGAATTCATTTGAGAATTTAAGAAAGTCAGTCATTTTTGCTCAATGGCAACTTCTTTTCTGCAATCACAGCCACATGCATTTTTTCCCACCTATTTTTAGGCATGCATGTTGGAAAATTAGCTTATATTTAGCCCTCAAGACACTGCTGTACAAGAAATTTAATGAATGAAAAACAATTTAATAAACTTACAAATAAACAAATGATCCACTGGTGTTTTGAGTGTTTTGTAGTGAGCTTTTGTTTCTGCTCTGTTGTATTTTTTTCCACCCATTTTGGTCCAAGGATGAACATATATGCACTTCATTCGTGTGAGCTCACTGGTGAACTCGAAGGCTTCACAACCTCAGAATCACAAGTTCTGGGCAACTAAACTTTTCTTGCGAAAATGCACTCTAGTTTCATTACGACTTCATTCAAGATATTGATTTTATTCTAGATTTTTTATTGAAAGATCATTCTAGATAATAACTATTAGGACTTCATTGTGGATGTGAATTTTATTAGAACTTCATTTCTGTTTTCAGTCCGTATTAAATTTTCTACAGCTGTGCTCACCATTCATGACATCTTCATTTTTTCACAGCAAATGATGAACCATTGAGGTCCAGTTCGGTATGACTGTGAATGAAGCATCCATGCATGTAATAGTTCGTTGATGGAAAAGGATTCAAGCAGATGTCTGAAGTTTCATGGTTTTCCAGAAGACAGGAGCCTGGTGGTGCAGATCACCATTTAATCTGGAGATTACAGCCACATCTGGGCCAGTAGTCATTCCAGAAAATAGGGGGCGGAATGAGCTGACAATTCTCCTCTTCTGCACCATGTCACTGAGACCTGGGCCAGAACACTGGACCTGGAGATTCCTTTTGTCATAATGGACGGTGGATAATCCCAAAGGGCTCAATACAAACACACACATAGGCATATTTGTGAAGATTAGAAATCCATGGATGTACAAGTTGTGTAAAAACACACATACACACACACACACACACACACACACACACACATGTGCACACACACACACACACACACACACACACAGACACTTCATAGCAGACAAAGAGAAACAGGCTGATACCTGTTTACATACCTCACCTAAAAAGGATGACATGCTCAAGTTACTGGAGTGTGTGCTCTGTGTGCATGCTTGTGCATGTGTGAGTGTGAGTGTGTGTGTGTGTGTGTGTGTATGTGTATGTGTGTGTTTGTAGGAGTGCAGGATGAAAGATTATGCCCTAGAATGTAAAAAAGCATGGGTGCTGACACATTTTCCTTATTATCTTCAGCAAGATATACAAAAAAACATATTCTCCCAAGAGTGGCTTTGTGGTCAGAAATAGACCCCTGATGAGGGTCTAGAGGATAACACGAGCACAGTGGAGCTCCAGGGTGAGGAGGGGTTTCCAATAAAGTGGCCGGTCAGTGTAGAGTAGCTGTTGGCCACGCCCACTGTGTAATTACTGCCAGCATGATCTGTTGTGCTAGCACTATCATCGCTAATCCAATTTTCACCCTGAGTCAAGGTCACTGCCCATCATTGTCGTGACGCTTCCATCATCCTTTGCACAAGGCCAAGCGTAGCCTTGAATGAACTGTTTAATGCAATCATGCAGCTAAAAACCAAATTTCCAGAGCTAGGAGGCTAACATAGCTAAGAAGTAACAGTGTATGGTGTTAACTGCATCCCCTAATCATCACACGTTCACCTCAAGTGGTGCTGACTTGTTAAATAGTCTCTGATTTACCTGCTTATGGGGTTTTTGGCACTGTATTATTATTACTACTACTACTACAATTATTGTTATTACTACATTTTACAGTAAGGCATAAAAGCATAGATTTGCTTAGCTTTAAGGAAGCATGACTAAACTCTCTGTCTTTTCTGTTGCTGAGTTATTAAAAAGTCTCTGATTTACCTGTCTATGTAGTTTCTGACACTGTATGACCTAATTACTATTATTATTGTTATTATTATTATTATTGTTGTTGTTATTATTATTATTATTACATTTTACAATAAAGCACAAAAGTTTAGTCTTGCTTACCTTTAAGGAAGCAGGACTAAACTTGCCCTTTCTGTCGCTCAGCTACTGAGAGACTAGGGGAAAAGGGCGGTGAGCTGCTCTGAAAGGATGCATGGAGGAAACACATTAAAAATGTGGAAGCAGAAAACAAAGCGGCATTGGCTTGGCCCAGGAAAACACTAGAAAGTCATTAAAATTCCCACAGCTGTGCAGCCAGAGCACACAAATGAACAGGACACCCTGAATACAGAGTCCATTACTATTACACCCATGAACGGAGCAAACACTCATTACTACTGCACTCACTACATTAATCAGTTACCATACTAATGACAATGGTCAGTTATGACTACCTTACTGACAATTATTACTATACTCCTACCCACAACAGTCAGTCTGTACTACACTATTGTCTGCAGTAGTCAGTTGCTACACCCAAGAACAGAGCAAACACCTGTTACTACATTACTGTTTACGTGAGTCAATAATTATTACACTATTGATAATGCTTAAGTATATAACTACACTAATGACAATGGACAGTTATTACTGTAATGACAATGGTCAATCATTATTACACCAGTGACCAAAACAGTAAATTATTACTACGCCACTTACCATAACAGTCATTACTACACTTCTGACCACAACAATCATTTATACACTACTGAAAACAACATTCGATTACCAACCAAGTTAGCTGGCTACAGCAGCTAATTATTACTGGACCACTGATCGCAACAGTCAATTGGTTCTACACTATTGACCACAACAGTCAAATATGGCTTCATTGTAGACCACAACAGTCAGTTAACTATTCTATTGATCAGAGCAGCCAAGCAGCCAATTATTACTATGCTATTGACCTCAACAGTAAGTTATTACTACACTACTAACCACAATAATTATTGCTGCAGTATTGACCACTGCAGTCAAACCTTACTACTCTATTGGCCATAGCAGTCAACTAACTACACTATAGACCACAAGTCAATTATTACTACACATTGGCCACAACAGTCTATAGTTACTAAACTATTGACCATAACAGTCAATCCTTCCTACTATTAACCATAGCAGTCAGTTAACTACACTCTTGACCACAACAGTCAATTATTACACCACCACTAACCACAACAATTACTACTGCAGTATTGACCACAACACTCAATCCCTACTACTCTCTTGACCATAGCAGTCAACTAACTACACTATTGACCACAAGTCAATTATTACTAAACCATTAACCATAACAGTCAATTACTGTTGCACTATTGACTGCATCAGTCAAACCTTACTACTCAATTTGTCATAGCAGTCAATTAACTACACTACTGACCAAAACAGTCAACTATTACTACACTACTGACAACAACAGGCAATTATTACTAAATCATTGACCACAGAGGCACCACTACAGTCTAACCTGAATGTGTTTTCAGTCTTTGAATATCTCACCTGATGTGTCCAGGCTGACCAGGAGCAGCAGGAGTTGCAGGACAACCGAGTTCACACACATCCTGTTAGTTCTATAGAGGCTCTGTGTGTGTGTATGTGTAGGATTCCAGACTGGGGCACTGGACATAAGCTCCTCCTGCAGGACATCCCCCACCTGTGCTGGAGCTGAACCCCACCTCTAAGCTCAGGATTGGATAGTGATGGCCACACCCATTTATGAACTGTGCAACACATTCCAGTCAAAAAGGTGGGATTTTTTTGTAAAAACAGTACTAACGAAAAAACAAACCTCCAGCCTGGATGCAGACATGTAATAAGGGTCATACATTTTTCCATTTATCTTCATTATTATTGTTAATGCATTAACATTAATAATAATGTAGTATCAAGGTTTTATTATTGCATCAAGCATGTATTCATTTTATCCTGTAAAAGTGTAAAGGTTGGCTTGTCTTTGTTTATGTGAAGATTTGTCCTGACAGCTTCGATATACATGTATATAATATAAATTTGTAGTGAAATAATTAAAGTTGAAGTTTAATAATTTAATTGAATAAAATTAATTATTGAAAATGATAGCTTTACTATAAAAAACACAATAGTCATTTTTACTTTTATTATCATTATTATTAGTAGTAGTATTACTGTTACTATTACTGTTATAAATGCTACTATTTTTATAATTACTTTCATTACTGTTGTTGTGAGTTTTATGGTTGTAGATAAGAATAATTACATTAGAATAATAATTATGTAACATTTTGTAAAAAGTAATAATACTATAAATTTGGGATTCATGTAAGGAAAAATAAATTAAATCATTGCAAAAATAGACAAATCATGAAGTAATACAACAGTTTGTTGTTAAATGGGGGGTCAGGTAGTTTCTCCACCTGATGGCACCAGAGGGCTGTTTTGCTGCCAACATGCCAACCAAGTTCCTGCTCCTCAGCTAAATGTAAAAAAGTACAATCATGAGAGCTGTTGTGTGTGTTTGGCCATGAGGTGTGATGATCCTAAACCCTCAGTAAAACCTAATTTGTGACTCTCTAGTTCTATGATTCTGTGGTTCTGTAACTCAGTAATTTATACCATTGTTGCCCTGTAACTTGGTAACTATGTAACTCTGTAGTTCTTTATCTCTGCACCTCTGTATTTCCGCAACTCTGTAACTGAGTAGTTTTGTAACAGTGTAGCCCTGTAACTTGGAAGCTATGTAACTAGTTCTTTGACTATGCATCTTTGTAACTATGTGGTTCTGTAACTCTGTAGATCTGTAAAATTGTAATTCTGTATTTCTGTAGCTATTTAACTGTGTACTATTAAACATTTTCAAACAGCAAACAGACATCACAGCCTGCTGTGAACAAGAGTCAAAACCTCAGAGGAAGCAGGAAGAGAGAGAGAGAGAAAGAGAGAGAGAGAGAGAGAAAGAGGGGTGCAGACAGATGAGAACTCAACCTGAGACTTCCACCAAAGAGTGACTGAGTGACTTAGATGTTCTGGAATTAATAAAATATACTGACGACAAGAGTTTGGCCTAGGACAAGAAGAAGGAAGAGGAGGAAAAGAAGAAGACAGAAAATGAGCGGACGTGAAGTGATGTGCCTGCTTGTTCTCTTTGTTGTTGCTGACACAGGCACGCAGCACGAATTGGGTAAAGAAACTTCTCTTCATATAATTTTCAGTTGAATCTTCTACCCAGGCTTCATCGTCCTCATTAAGTCTTCATCATTCTTACGGCTTACATGCTTTTTCACAAAAAAGGGAAAAAAAATGGAAAAATATTTGTGAAAAATATGTAAAATTGTCATGTAAAACTACTGATTGTGAGTGTATTTGTGCATTAGCTGTTCAAAACTCTTAAAAGTACAGCCAAACATTCACTTCACCCAAAGACCAGGCCTTTAGTGCAGAACACGGGAAAAGGAAAGGTAAAAAAATCAATAGTAGTAATGAAATAATGAAATAGTTCATAGTAGTTACTGAATCGTTACTAAATACTTCATAGTTCATATTGAATCATTCACAGTATGTACTGAATAAGCCATGGTAACTACTAAATCACTCAAAGCAATTACTTGATAATTCAGTAATTAGTTGACAATTCATAGTAGCTACTGAATAATTCACAATATACACAGAGTAATTACTAAATAACCCAAAGTAGAAACAGAATAATTCATAGTGTATGCTGAATAATTTAAAGAGGTGTTTTGTAACTACAGAGAATTGTTATATATGAATGATCACTCTTGGCATCAGTGACTGAACATGTGGTTAAACAAAAGTGGCGTTTTTCCCTAAAAATGTAAAAATGTTTGTCGTTGTTCCTCAATGCAGATCTTAACTCTCTGATCGTTAAAGACCTTCAAGTCGATTTGACCTGTCCAGTGGATAAAGATGTGTGGTGGTTCTTCGGTCGTACTAAATTGCCAAATGAGGTCCAAGTTTACACCATAACTGTATATGGAGAAAAAAACAACGGCCTGTATTACTGCAATCAAACTGCCGAAGGAAATGAACAAAGATTTTATTTCTACACCAAGATAAAGGGTAACCATAGATTGATTTGTTTTGTTTTGTAATATTAATGTTTATGATAGTGTCCATAAAAAGTGGAGTATACCATGGTATTCTAATGTAATATTAGTGTTTATTATATTGTCTATAGCACAGAGTAGTATACAGTAGTATTTGAATTACATTAGTGTTTTGTTATAGTTTATGTGGTAAAATGTAATGTATTGTAGTATTCTAATGTTGTATTCATGTTTAAATGTCTGTAGTAAAATGTGGTACGGTATAAAATATAAATAAGGTATATTTTGGTGTCTGTAAAAAAGCAGCTGGGTGGCCTAGTTGTTAGGGTGTTGGCCTTGCAATCAGAAGGTTGTGGGTTTGAGTCCCAACAGCTAGTGTCGCCACTGAGGTACCCTTGATCAAGGTACCGTCCCCACACACTGCACACTGGGCTTCCCTCATTGGTGGCATCCCCTGCTTCACTTGGTGAATGGGTTAAGGAATTTCACACTGTGTGCTGCGGTGTGTTCACACGTGACTATAAGGGTTAAACATAAATAAAAAAACACTAATACTGCATCAGTATAGAATGATATTTTGATGCAATATCAGTGTTTTATAATGTCTATGGTAAAGTGTAGTAAAATATAGTACTCTAATGTAAAGTATGTATGTATATAGTCATCAGTATTTTGATGTAATATTAGTGTTTATTATAGTGTCTATAATATCCATCCACCCAGTACTATCATAGAGAGAAGAAAAATGCAAACCAATCAGGATAAAATAGCAGAGCGTGTGGAGGTGTAACTCTCTCTTTCTGTCGTACTGTCAGTGTGTGAAAACTGTGTGGAACTCGACATGCCTACAGCAGCAGGAATTGTGTTCGGAGACATTCTGGTCACACTGGGGGTCATCCTCATGGTCTTTCTCTGGGCTAAGAAGAAGGCCCCACCTGCACCTACTCAGAGACGTAATACACACACACACACACACAAACACACACACACACACACACACACACACACATTACAAAGAAAACATATACTGTACCAAAAAGGTTTAAGCTATAACTGAGTAAGTTATCATTTTAAATGCCTATTTGTTCAATAAAAATAAATCAATTAACACAACGAAACAAACCATATGGCTCTGCAGGAAATGACAGACCTAGTACCAACTGAAATCTGCTTACATCACTGCTCCTCCGTCAGTGACATTATTTAGAACTGACTGAAACCAGTTTACACTACAGCTCTAAAGTCAGTGATGTATCTAGAACTGACTGAAACCAGTTTATACTACGGCTCTAAAGTCAGTGACCTATCTAGAACTGACTGAAACCAGTTTACACCACAGCCCTACCATCAATGACATTTGTAGAACTACAGTTCAACAGTCAGTGATGTACATAGGACTAACAAACACATGCTTACACTACAGCTCTGCAGTGGGTGACTTATCTAGAACTGATCGAAAGCTGTGTACACTACGGCTTTGCCATCAGTGATGAATCTAGAACTGACTGAAACATGCCTACACTACGGCTCTGCAGTCAGTGTTGGATCTAGAACTGACTGAAACATGGTTTTATCTGACTCTACATTCAGTGATATGTGTAGATATGTGAAAACGGCTTACACTGTGGCTATGTGGGTAGAACTGACTGAAACAAGATTATATTATGGCGCTATAGCCAATTACATATCTAAAATGACCTGAAACCTGGATACACTATGACTCTACAGTCAGTGATATAACTAGAACTGACTGAAGTCTGCTAATGCTGCAGCTTTAGCGTGAAAGACCTAGAACCGACAGAATCCTGCTTACACTACGGTGTTACAGTCAGTGAGGTTTAGACTTTCCAGAAGTTCCAGAACATCTGGGGAACCACTTTAGCAAGAATCTGAGGGTTTAGAAATAGTATGGATTTTTATGTACTTTTTGTTTGTTGTTTAGCAGCAGCACACCCACGCCAGCCAAGCGCCCCTGCTCAGGACTCCAACTATCAGGTAAATGTAAATGCTTGTGTATAAGATCATGAACTATAAACACAAACAGACCCAATTAACAGCCAAATTCAGCCAAATTCACTTTTAATAATTATAGAACTGTTTCTGTACTTGCATTTCTTTAATTAAACATTCATAAATATCATTTCCTCTTAATACACACTAGTCACTACAGACACTTGTTGCTAAAGGGAGTGGACGCACAAAGTGGGTGTTTCTGATAAAGTGGCCAGTATTCTAAAGCTTTTATGATTTTCTCTTTTGCAGAGTCTGAACCCTGCAACACGCAGCAAAGACATTTATGCAGAGGCAGCACGGAAACATTGAAGGCCAGCTGGACACATACGCTTTCAACTCAATAATCTGTTTATGTCTGTTTATAATCAATATAAACCATATCTATGTTTAATTCATTGGTTCAACAAAAACAAAAATCTCATTTGCACAGTTACCCTAAATGTACCCCAGACATGTTTGGTTCTTGAAGTTTGTTTTGTTAGTTCTGTACCACAGCACTTGTCTAAGTCATCACACCCATGTGAACAGCAGTTTTCACTGTTGTCTAGAAAAATGTATTAAAATACAATGGTGTAGCAAAAAGTAGCCACTGCTAAATTTACTCCTTTTCTACGATTAACTGTTGCTCCAGCGTAGAATTTTTTTAAAGTTTTAGATTGGTTACCTTTGAGAAGATTTTCAACCAATAAACTACTGTTCAAAAAGTAGAATCACTGTTTTCACAAAGGTAAATTATCCTTATGTTTATGAGGATTAATTTTCAACTTATTAGTAGGAAGTTTTTGGGCTGTAAAAGGAAAATGAGATGTTAGATGTGTCAAAAATAAACATCCAGAATGATGTTCTAATAAAATTACCATCCTGAATAAAGTACTAATAATGTTAATATACAGAGGTTTTACAAACATTACTCCCCAGAATAAAATAAAATGAATATCCAGAGTGCTTCCTTGTGTCTATAATGGCAAATAAATGTTGAGGGCAATTTTTAAGAAATACTATTAATATATTTACTCTAAAAATGAAAGTTGCTAAAAAGTGTTCTCGCCATAAAAGAACCATTTTTAACCACAGAAGACCTCTAATGTACCTTTCAGTTGATGGTTCTCTACACTCATTCAGGGAGGCTAAAGACGTATTTTAAAACTTAGAGAACTTCTTCTAGAAGAAGATTTTTCTAGAACAGTTCTTATATTCAAGAAAGTATAGTTCATCATTCTTAAAAACTTAAAATTCTGAAAAAACAGATCTAGAACAAAACAAACAAATCTAAACAAACTTGTGAATGAATCTAAATACTATAAAAAATTTACAGTATTTAGTCTATGCTGTGAAAGTTATTTTGAAATTTTTACAGAAAATGTATCAAATGATTATACGATTATATCGAGTCTTGTTGTCCTCTTTACCGCAAGAGAATCTGGAGTCAGTAAATCAGAATAAGATTTAAATTTATATGGTAAGTTCATTTCATTTTTGTGGAAATGCTTAAAACCTCACCGTGCTTCGTCTCTTCACTGTAGTCAAATCAGATTCAAATTCAGATCTGAAGAACATACATGTATATAGACACAAAATGCGTCCTGGTATGCACTTATAATGGAGAATTAGCTTAGCTTTTTAGCATAATAATGATATTCTTTTCAGTGTGTTCATATATATATTGTTTTTTATTTGAAGCAGATTAGCTTAGCTTAGTAGTTCTTTTCATGAACAATTGTCATTTGTATCTTCAGTCCAATAAATACTGCTGCAAACGATGTTTTTTCTTATGCTAATGAAAACCTGCATACAATGTTTTAATACTGTCATAGGTTCAACAGTAATATATACATAAATACACCACTATATTTAAAATGACATTTTTAAAATTACTTTTATACTTCTAATGGTTTATTTGATTTTCTGCCATAACATTTCAATAAAGTAATGTTTATGAATGTAACCCTGTCTGGCATCATCTACATTTGTGTGTAATTTTCCACTTTATGTGTGTTTTCATGTCTCTCTCACACACACACATTATGGCGTCATTTATAGAAACAGAGTTGATTGAGGGGAAAAAGCAGGTTAGTGATCAGTCACTCACTGCTGCTTTCACATGAAAAGGAAAAACTGTGCAAGCGTTTCAGATTTGATTTTATGCAGAGCTTTCCGTTCTTGCCATTTAAGCTTCAGGAACTGTCAAAACGCAGCATACATACCAACCCCAACATTAAACCCACTGGGTCAGAGTATCCCCAAAACAACAGGTCCTGAAGGGGGGGGGGGTGTCCCTGTGTGCAGTGGTCAGTACCTTCAAGGAAGGAAAACCAGCTAACCGACAACAGGGTCATGGACGCTCGAGGCTCATTGATGCATGTGGGGAATGATGGCTAGGCCTTCTGGTCCGATCCCACAGAAGAGCTGATGTAGCACAAACTGCTGACCAGGATAGAAAGGGGTCAGAACACACAGTACACTACTGCTTGCTTTATTTGGGGCTGCATAGCCACAGACTTCTCAGAGCACCCATGCTGACCCTGAGATGAGATGGCACCAGGATGGAAAGAAGACGAGAGGCAGTGTGATTCTCTGGGCAATGTTCTGCATGCATGTGGATTTTACTTTGACACAAACCACCTACTTAAACATTGCTGCAGACCAAATATACCCCACAGTGGTAACAACGCTCACTAATGGCAGTGGACTCTTTCAGTAGGATATTGTGCCATGTCCAACTGTTCAGGAACACTTTGAGAAAAATGACAAAGAGTTCAAGGTGTTAACTCAGCCTCCGAATTCCAGATCTCAGTCTGACTGAGCATCTGTGGAACGTGCTGGACAAAACTGGTCCAATCCATGGAGGCCCTGCCTCACAAAAAAGCAAGCACCCTGTGTTTTCCAGCCTTCTTCTGAGGGTGAGGATGTGTTTTTTTTTAACAAAACTAATTTTGTGATGCATCACAATGTCAGTGAAGAAAACTTACTATATATAACATATATATTTTAGAAACTTGATACAGAGATGCGTGTGCATTTGGGGGGGTAGATTGAGTGTATTCTGTAACTCAACTTCAAACCAGATCGTGGGTGTCTTTCATGCACACAGGATGTTACATATGATATGTGTTTGTGTGTGTGTGTGTGTGTGTGTGTGTGTGTGTGTGTGTTGAATGCAGTAGCAGCTCGACTGAGGTGTCTCCTTTGGGTTCCGAAAGGAAACCGCGAAGCATTAGACACTACAGATTAGCAGCTAGTCAATAAAACCTCACCATGCTTTTCGAGCACCTGCCGATGAGAGTGGACCCCCAAACATGGGTTATTTTCCACTATCCGAAATTATAAAGCAACCACACAGCTTGCGCTGTCAGCACTGATGAGATGAGATGATGATGCTACTCAGTGATGAAACTGCTCAAAAAGCACATAGTTGTTTACCAACTTTACTGGAACAGTGTCATAAAAGCATTGATGTTCTGAAAAGGACAGTTTCTTCTCTTTTATTCTGATTCTTTCAGTCTGTCATTTCTTTCATTTTATTTCTTTTATTTTATTTATTCTTCGTATCCTGCAGTTTACTGCAGTAAACGGCTGTTAGGCCCATAAATATCCCTTTGGGCTGTATAATATTTCATACAGCTAGTATGAAATGTATGTATGAAATATGAAATAGTATAGTATGAAATAGTCATAACTACAGTAATAAAGCATTAGAGCATTAGGCATGGATCTGTGAAACACTGAAAAACACATTAGAACTAAAGTCAAGTTTTACTAAAATATTTTTTTAAATTACATTAAAATCCCTGATAATAAATGACATGTGCACCTGTTGTTTTCTGCACTGAAATGCCTCATTCATTAATATTTCCAGCATAATCATTGCCAATTATCACTGAGCGAAGCAACTCACGATGGGTTCTCTAAAACTCCTCTAAAGCTTCTAAACCTCTTTCACCTCTCGGCCAAATCTACGCTCTGGAATATTCATACTCGGCACGAAATAAGAACCCGATAAGCTCCTCAATACATATCACATCCAGTACGTGACAAACGTGTGCTTTAAAGGGTGGAGTTTTAGCCTTTTCTTGATTTTTTTGGGTCACAGGCTGTGCTGGAGAAGAAATTTTACAGTTCGCGATAGAGAAAAACTGAGCAGACGAAGAACGTCCCCTCTTTGTTTATGGACGAAGAACGTCCCCTCTTTTGCTCTAGTGTGTGTTCTGAGTAGCATCATTCTGTACTGACTCTGAATTATTTAGTACCCTCTATAAATGATTTACTATCTACTATGAACCGTTCATTATTTACCACAAATTATTCAGTATCTACTATGAAATATTCAGTATCTACTTTGAATTCCTCAGTATCTTTTATAAATTGTTGTATCTATTTTGAATTCCTCAGTATCTTCTATAAATAAGACAGTATCTAATATAAGTATCCTTACCACAATTTTTTTTTATATCTAATATAAATAATCATGATATAATACTATATTAAAGTATGAATGGATGAAGGAAATTAAGTCATTAAATGACCACCCGTTGGAATTTTTGAAGGTATTATTTTAGTTGTTAAATTTGCAAAAATATACAGAATGCAGAACAAGCAAACAGAAAAGAGGGAAGTCTAATAATCACCCATGAGCCTTTGCCACGAGTCCTTCTGAATACATAAAACCCTGGAAACAGCTTCAGTGAAAACACATCATTAGACTAAAGAAATTACAGCATCAACAAATATTCAGACAGCACTACCCTGAATAGCAGAGAATCATCAGAGCTAGAAGACACAATATCGACCGAAGGTCAGGAAGAAAAGATCAGATGAACTGCATCAAGTTGCCAAGATCAGAAGACCAAAGCTTAAAGACGCCATAATATGTAAGTGGTGATGATGGAGACATGAATCCTGGAGGTGGTGGTGAGGAAGCTGATCATCTCTTGGCTTTTCCCAGTGCACTGTACTCACTTGTGTGACCTGTCAATGGCTGAATCAAGGAGAGAAGAGAGTAGATGATTCCAAGGGAACGTGGTCAGATGTGTAAACTGTGTGTAAATTTCAGGAGCATCCATGTGGAAATAACTTTTTTTAAAAGCCAAGAACAACTGGGGAATCTTTTTTGCTTGTTTGTTTGTTGAGTGTATGTGTTAGATGTCCACACTAGCACATTTCCATACCTGATAGGTCTGATCTCGATCTCGATCTCCATTCTGGAATCGAGTAACTTTATCAGAAGCTGGAGGAGACAGAGGGGTGAAAAATGAATTATTGTGGGTGTGAGAATTTCTTGTGAACTTTTGGCTTTGTTATGTCCCAGCTCAAACAGAAAATTAGGACCCCCTATACCAGTGGTGATCAATGCATTTAGCTCCAATTAGGAGGGTAAATCTTCAGGACCAGGCTTTGAGACCACTGATGTACACAATTTAAGTACAGCTGCCACTAGATGACAAATTTTTGTGATCATTATCCAGTTTACTTTAGTGGTGATTAACCTTGCTCCTGAAGATCTATGCTAGTTTTGTTCTTTGTTTGAACATGGTTGTCTTGGTCAATGCGCAAGACAGAATTTTGCCCACTTTTAAAACCTCTTATGACTTGTCAGTTAATGTGGCAAGAAGCTCCAGCCTGAATATCAAAGGTGGTGGAACAGCAAGAAGCTTCCTGCTGAGTTTAGCTTCAATCCATTTATCCATCACACCTGATGCAGGACTTTCTTCAGAAGTCCTTAAACATCTGGATCTGCAGCGTTTGATTAGGGGTTGGAGACGAAACCTCCAGGAAGGTCAGTCTCCAGACAGAGGGTTGGTCACCACAGCTCTTGTTCCTTTAATTCAGAGAGACTGACCTTTGTTGCCAGAGAAGCCCTGGGGTTTTGGAGAAGACACCAGGCTGTACACAGCCACTCCAATCAGGATAGTTGCCAAGATGTTGCCAATGGAGAGGACTATCATGTTAACGTAGTCCAGCTTGACACAGTTCTCACAGGCTGTATGGAAAGAGAGTGGTAGCATCACACCAGAACATGAAGACGTGGAGCTTCATATGCTCTCTCAGCTCTCCTACAGCACATATACACAAGTTTGGTGGCAACCAGCTTTTCAGAATGGCGTCAATGCAGACAAGCATCTTCACAAAAAAAAATAAAAAAATAAAAAAATATAGGAGAAGAAAAAAATTCCAAATCTCACCCAGTTACCATGAAATATACACATGTTGTAAACGATATAATATATATATATATTGTTGTAAACTATGTACAGCTCCAGAAAAAAATTAGAGACCACTGCAAAAATCTTTTATAGGTGCAAGTATTGAACTGAACAGCTTTGTCTTAGTTTTTAAGAACTGCTGACAATATTTCTCCTAATTTCCAAATAA
>JBBPCX010099597.1:0-17200 GCA_037974365.1 Hydrocynus forskahlii
AATGAGGTGCTTGTGTAGGAATTTAACAGACACTGGCATGGAATGGTGGTCATACTCATAGAGATGCTGATTTAAAAGTAAATTGCAGTGCTCTCTTATTTTATTCCTGTGCTGTACATACACAGTACTGCGCAAAAGTCTTGAGCCATCCCTTGTATCTTTAGGCACTTTGCAGGCTGTTGCAGTAAAACATTTGTCTTTAATTTAATCTAATCATTATGCAACAGATAATACAGTCTGAGAGGTATGAAACAGTATCCTTGCAGGTGATTCGAAGCAAAATATTAAGAAATGAAGGGTGGGTCAAGAGATCTGCAAGGTACAGTATATAATATAAAATAAAGATTACTGATAAATAGTAATAAATATTACAGTATAACAGTAACGTACATGAATGTACATGAATATATGAAATTATACATGTAATTACTTATTAACACATACATGACAAATTACACAATTAGGTCACTTAAGTTGGAAACAAAACTTTTGTCTTTTTCCTTTTGTTCAAAGGTAAGAAATGATAAAATGCGGCAGCAAGGTAAAGTTTTCTTTCTGTTTCTGTTTTACACTGAAAGTTGAGAGTCTGCACCTTTCCACAGTAAACCACAAGTCAGAGGGAGTGAGTGCTGAAGTGCTCCAGGCTTTTTCTGACCACTTCTAAGGGTTAAAGAGAGTGTGAAGATGAAATAGGGGTGATGGCAAAACCCTCACCAAACAGTGCAGCGTCTAAAAGCTTTTGCAAATATCAAACTGTTCTCTGAGGAGATGTGAGGGGGTGTGTATGTGTGTGTGTGTGTCTGTATTTTTTTCTGCTCCAAACACTCGCAGTGCTATCCCACTCACCAAGCAAGCATGCAAATTTCTGAATGTTCCAAATATAGTTCGTTTCCATTTCAGGCAACGTGTAAACACGTGGCAGAAAATATGGATTATTCTGAATCAAGTGACTGAGGGAGGCTTGTGATGTTAAAAGCAGGTGCTCTGGATTGTCACACCCCATGAATGTGAAGCATATAAAATCTCAGCATGCTATACAGATGGGATATTGTGCTGCAGATTACGCTGAATGTTTTTGGCGCCATAATTACAATCTCCTTGTGCAAATATCAAAATGTTCTCTCATGTATAAGATCTCAATCCTGTGAATCCTGTTAGCAATGAGCCACAAGAGGCTGTGGGTTACAGTGGATGAGCAATGGCTAAAGATGTTAGGCGTGAAGTGACACAGGGCCAAACCCCCTTACATTTTGTCTTAAACCACAAAGTGAAGCAAGTGAGTGACAATGACAAAAACAGAAAGCTACCATTATAATCAACAAAGCTGTCTACCCAATCAACGAGTGTCTGAGAGCGAAGCTCCAAATGAAAATTTAGCTCGACCATTTGTTTTGTACTCAATCTCCCCCACCATCTGAGATTCTTTCCATTATGTGATCCCACCAGGCATTTCTTCCTCCTGGGCTCCCATTTATGGATGGTTGTAGAATCTCTGGGGTTCAAACTCATAATATTTTGATGTTGAGGGTAAAGGTTTTAATGACTGAAAAGGACTTATAGCATGTTAAAGATTCATGGACACATACATCTAGTAACTTCAGGAGCTTCTGAGATGTGGAACTGCTTTAGCATTTGTCCCAGTGTCAGGACAACATGAAAACAGGCCACTGTTTTTTACGGTCTGTGCACAAAAACCACAGTGGAGACACAAACTAACAACTGGGAAGTCAATGAAGTACAAATACTACTCTGTTTGGGCTGAAGATACATTTCAGTGGGAGTTTTCTATGATGCTAATAAATTTATCTTTAACTCTGTGAGAAACGTGAAGGTGAACCAGGACTTCACTAATAATTCTGCTGGTTCGACTCCATGGACGTGGTTTTGGGATGAAGACCAACCATAAACTGTGAAGAGAGACCGTTACTGGACGGAGATACACTGGAAAATTCTGAGGATAATATAGCTAACAAACAATAGAAGTCAAATTTCCCAGATTATTTTCGCATCCAGCTATTGTGGATGTGGTTTTGGACGTGGCATGACTGAACACCAACAGGCAGTCATTTCAGACAACGCGTGAACTGGTCATAATAAAGCCATGGTAAGGAGGACTGGGCGATTGTGTACAATAGATCCTTTAACAAGACACATATTTGGTTTGTGTGGTCTTATATGTGTATAGTGATTGTTTTACAGCAGCTTTGAACATGGACAGGCCAATCAGGTTTTGGAACCAGAACAATTTGTATTAATACACCACTTATTTATGCACATTGGAGCTAACATATAAAAAATGTGTTTTCTAAAACTGCCACAACTGTGGAAAAATGTCTACATTTCAATCCGAGTGAGCTTGTACCTTTGTTCTGCTCCACACAGTGTCTCTGTCCAAGTACTGAACATATGCGTGGGCATCACTGATTGCTGTCACTGACAGATCCAGCTAAGAAAGCACATCCAGTGCCAGATTGAACAGACAGTGGGGGTGGGGGTGGGGGGATTGAGGTTGTCGGCGGTACTGTTGTTCGGCTTACTTATGGACTAGTTAAAGATTTTTAAGGGTGTCTTTATTGACTCCGTACTCTTTTCAGGTCTACTTGTTTGCTCAGCATTTGCTTATTTGCTCAGACCAATGATAATTCAAGTCAAGCAAAAGTGGACCACTTTAGTAGTCGGTTTGATGTAAGAACATGCCCTCTGGATCATTTACATCTGTAATCTTCACTGCAGGGACGTTTCCCCTTACACCATGCAACCATAATTATATACCATCTGCAACTACTGAGAACAGGAAAGACAGATTATTATGTAATCCCATGTGTGCGACTGTTATGGTCCCTGTGTTATGTTATTATAAAGTCTGAACAGCTATTTTTGCTTTTCTTTTACTTCAAAGCACCATATTGTACATGCTTTGCCATGTTTGATTTCTTCTCCCCAGGGGTCCATTAACAATGTGTGCAAAATGAGTCTTTACATCTTAATTTGTCCTTTGGCATCCAACAAGCTGATACAGTTAAGCTGCTTTTAAAGTCATGTGGACACTACAATCAGCCTTACAGTGGACATTCAACATGCTAGAACTGCAGCAATGCTCGCCCTACCATTCTGCACAGGACAGAATGTATGTTTCTAGGTTCATACATGAACCTATGGTCACCAGTGCTGTGCACAGGCTGCACAAATAGAGCTGCATTTTCTGCAAGGATGGGGCTCCACTTAGTACCTTTGGTATGAGCTAGAGTGGCTTGTGATCCAGAACTATTCAACTTTAGTACATGATCTCTCATGGCTGAATGCAGTCAAGCCATCATAGCAGTGTCTAGTGTCTAGCCTCACCCGAGAAGACAACTAAACAACACAGAAGACAGGACAGTTCTTTAACAACAAAGAATTCTGAATGGAGAGTCTCAATTGAAAGTAGCACATAGTTCAGGGCTGTCTGTGGGTGGGGGGGTGAGGGGGCTCTAACCACTAACCACAAAGTCAAAAACCCTCTTGACATACTTCAGCAAATGCAAATATATTAATGTGAAGACAAACAATTGTTTTCCTGTTTTCCATATCTAAACAGTAAATACAAATGTCAAGTGCAGAGGATTGCTGTGCTGAAAACAAAGAAACTGAAATGTAAATGAGGATATCTTCAAGGAACAGAATTAGCAGTGTGGTGAGACTTAAAAAAAAATACGTCAACATGCTTCAATAAATAAGTAGATTGCATTACATTTATGAAGCTGAGAGTCCCATTGTTGAATGCAAACCTAAAGTTGGGTCCTGGGGCCGCTGTGGTTCACCAGACGAGCAACAGGTCGGGTCAATCAGGTAAAACGAGGTCTTATAGCGTTCGCATCTTTGGTGTACAAAGCAAAACTTTCTTCAGTTGTAACTTGCTTCATTCTTCTCACATCGTTAAAGGGACAAAACCGTCAGTCCTCAGAGACACTCTTGTCTCGTAGCTAGCAAGTTCTCTTCAAACAGGAACAAGAGCAGGAACAGCTTCAAAGCCACTTGCCTGCCAGATTTGGAGAGGGGTACATGCTGTTGGGTTATTGTTTTTGACAATGATGGTGGCCGTTGTGTTTGACATTCTTCACAAAACTAAGGTTTTTTTTCTTTTTTAAGAGCTAATGTAGACTCGTTTGAAGAACAAAAGCCACACGTGGGACCAAAATGCCTCTGAAGAACTGAAATAGATCTCCACTTTAGATCAGGGGAGTCTGAAGGGACTGTCATGGATTAGAAGAAATGCTTGATTTTTTTATGAGCTTTTTGTAAGAATGACACCAGTATTGCTTGTGGCTATGCTAAAAATTTGTCATATTTATAGTCGACAGTGTTTACACAGTAAGGGGAGTGAAAATGAGGTGAAAATGAACTAGTTCATCATCATCATCATTTTATATATACAGACATGGGGAAAAAAAAAAATAAGAGAACACTTTTCCTGTTCACTGTAACATTTCCAAGGTATAATAAATTATTTGTACGTATTATTTGAACATTTTCTCCTTTTTTTGTTTGGAAATTCGAATCAAGTGTGGTCAGTAGTGTATAAAACAATAGTGACATGCACATTTTACACAGACATGCTCCCACAATTTAGAAAAGCAATAACTAGAAAAAAGATATATATTTTTTCCACGGCTGTATATGTATATAAACATTTTTGAGGCACAGAGCCCAGATATCTGGCCTAGAAAGCTGCTGTTAAACTTCAACTCAATAAATCACAGCACCAGTCAGAGCAGGCGATCTGACAGGTACAGAATTCGGCTGTGATTCTAGCAAGAAGGCCAGGTTGACACCATACATCAACCACTACTATTTTTTAGATGATGAACAATAATGTCAATGCCATTTCAGTTTCCAGCAAAATGCTTCTGCCCCGTCAACCCACACTGAATAGTCCAGATAGGGATGGAGCTGTTTAAATTAGTTGAAGTAAGTCAGAATCTTATCTTCACCAAGTCCTAATTGTCCTCTCCATGCTCTGGCTACAAGTGTGTTTGGTCACACTTTATTTTGATGGTCCCCTATTGATTATCTACAGATGATTTAATTGTGAACAAACCAGTGGTGAAACTCAGTGTATTATCTACTTGGCATTGGGATTAGTCTTGGAATTAGGATTAGATTTAAGGTTTGGGTTGAGGTTAAGGGTGAGATTTAATAGAATATGTTAAACTCAATTTAAAACAGATATTTCAAATGTAGTTAAGAACAAACATCTGCAGTGAACCACCCAAATAATTCATGTTCTTTTTAGCAGTCCGCTATGGAGAGTATAAATGAGCCAGGAGGATTCAGCCTCTTTAAAAAAAACCCAAAGCATTAAAGTAAGGCATCCACATCATTTCACTTGCTGTTCAGAAAAGACAAGAAGCTAATTTGGACTCTTGTAAAACAGCACAACCAACATGTATAAAAAGTTATAGATTCATGTAGCAGATCTGTGATTTTTTGTCAAGTAAATTGTGACGTATCAGACATAGTATAATGCCCCCTGAATATTTGGAGAATTTGTGAGAACTTGTGGAGTGATGAGCACTCCAGTCCAGTCCCTGAATATTATTTGAGGGGCAGGTTAGCCTGGTAGCTAACCTGATCTAGTGGAAGGGTATATTGTGTTAATGTCACACTTCACAAAAAGTGAAGCATCATTGTTCTGTTACTTCACTATTGCCATTAAGGAATGGAGCACAGCAATAATTTATTTAAGTAGATGGTTGGTCAGGCAAATAGACTAAAGCATGTTTTTAGGAAGTGGATAGGACATGCCCCACAAAACCATCTGTGACTGTCACATAGGATTGTCATTCTCATGGAATGGATTTTTTTCCATAGTTCTGAAAACCTTGTTCATCCTCACAACTTTTACACTATATGGACAAAATATTGGAAGACCTGACCATTACACCAACAAGGACTGTTTGCATTCAAATACATAAACTTTAAGATGATGTTGGTCCCCTTTTGCTGCTATAACAGCTTCCACTCTCCTTGGAAGGCTTTCCACAAAATTTTGGAGTTTCTGTGGGAATTTGTATCCATGCATTCTGTAGATTATTTATGAAGTCAGGCACTAATGTTGGGTGAGAAGTCCTCGCTCACAATCTTCATTCCAGTTCATCCCAAAGGTGTTGGATGGGGTTGAGGTCAGGGCTCTGTGCGGGCCAGTCAAGTTTTTCCACACTGATCTCATCTGACCATGTCTTTATTTAGCTTGTTTTGTGCATTGGGGCACAGTCATGCTGGAATAAAAAAAGTTTAAAGCATGCCATTGTCCAAAATGTCTTGGTATGCCGAAGATTGTCCTTCACTGGAAGAAAGGGCCTAGCCCAATTCCTGAAAAACAGGTATGTCTCAATATTTTTGTTCATAGATAGTACATGAATACAGTAACCCCCTGCTTATACACAGATCAGCAGTCACGGCTTCAGTCTCTTGCGGATTTTTTCTGAGAACCTAACTAATAATTGTTCACGGAAACTCACGCATATTCGCAGAAACCACAGATACTCAGAGGCGGGAGGTTTGAAAGTAGCCAGTCCGAGAACGTTATTTATTTCTCTAATGCATAGTGTGATGGTTATGGCATCTGCAGGATGAGTACAGTAGGTATAAGGCTCACCCTGAGTCATGCGCCCTCAACAGTTATTAGACAAGCTATTACTTTTTTTGTTGCTCAACACTGAGAAATTGCACATTCCACACAATTTCTCCACTCATTTCAATGCACTATGAGTGTGAAATAATTCAGAATGTCTCTACCAGAGGACAATGCAAAGACAAACACCTACGGAGGACCAGTCAAACAGATAACCCCTGAGACACCTCATCAAAATGACAGTTAATAAAGAAGTAGAAGAAAAGAATGAAAAATCCATCAAAAACCAAGCATGCCATAAGCCTCCCACAGGCACCGATTGTACAACATGTTAAAGTCTTTGCTATCAGAGATGAAGAACGGTGAGTCCTCTGGGAGCTTTATTTATGTTGCCTGCAGGCCTCTGAGGACTGTCTTCACCATTCTATCACCACACTCAGTCTAAATTGATCATGAGGCTTTAGCTACAGACAGCTTAATCCACAATGTTCTCCATCACTCCTGGCGGTGTAATCCTTCGTAATGTTGGTGGATTGGACTGTTTTGTTGTTGGCACTGGTGGCGTTATTTGTTTTTCAGTTTTTCCATATGTTTGTAGGGAGCTGACGCACCGCACCACACCCGCCCCCACCATCCACCCAACGCACCTACCAACACTTGCATCAGAGCTTAAGAGATTGATAGCTGTGCACTTCTTACTGTGTAGGGAAACTAGGGTGCATTAGATTACTTTCTCTTCTGTGCTATCAGTTTACTCTCAAATACAGGCTCTGTCAGAGCTGTTGTTCTGTCTATTCACTATAGCCCCATCCGTAAAGGAGCACATATGTTCTTAACAAAAAAGGGGTATGTTTAGTTATGTAACTTTATATATCCTCAACTTCTATAACAGCTTTCCAAACCACAACTAAACAGAAATGTGTGTGTGTGTTTGTTTGTGTGTGGGGGTGTTTGTATAATATTCTATTATATATTATATATTGTTTTATATTGTATCCTTTTTTTTTTCATCCCTCCCCCCCTACAGTGTTTTACTTGGCTCAATGATGCATTAAATGAAATTAAACCTAAACAAATGTTTTTGTCATAATTCTATATATAAGAACTGCCTTAATTATAGAACCTCTAATGATCATTTGAACTTTGAGCAAAGGATGTGCTCATCAGTTCATTGGCTCATTATGTAATTGGGGTAATTGGCTGAGTAGGCTTGTGTTTTAATTTGTGACGGCATGGCACGTTATTCTACAAGAAACTTGTGCGAGTCACGGCATCGCGTGGCCGAGAAAAGTTCATACTTTCACATCCCGTCGTAATCTTTAGCGTGTGGAGGAAACGCAGGAAACAGCAAGAGAAATAACACCGTAGGCAAACGCCTGAGTGGGTGCGATTTTGAATGTTTAGCCAATCCTGAGTAAAGTGAATAAACACAAATTGAATTCACTATGACATGAAGCTGGGGGTGAAATATTTTCTGAGTACATTTGGACAGTGAGGGAAATGCTCAAATGCGCAGCCTGACAGTTCCCCTTTCCACATGACAGTGAGAAAAATTGCTGTTTTCCTTTTCGCCAGATCTTATTGAAAAGGATGCATGAAATGCACTCGCTTTACCCCTGTGAGAAATTGCTCCGTTAGCACTCGTGGGAAAGAGTGGCGCAATTAGTTCAAAGTTATCAGACAATTTGGCCCCAAACTAAACTAAATAAATGAAGAAGCACATCCTTCCCAATCAAAAAGGCAGCGCAGATTCTGACAGATGTAGGCTATTTCTGACGTCTTTTCCCCTGAAAGTAGAGCTCCAGCATCCACTTAAGTAACACATCGATTAATTGACAACACGATGACTTAGGGGATGGAGTGACGACTGTCTGCTGGCAGCCAATCAATTAACTGTCTCAAGTCCCTGAAGAATTGCACTGAATAGCCATGCCACTGAAAACTCTGCAGGATAATCATTGGATAATTACTACATAGTACCATAATAGTAGCTCGGGTTTTTTACTATAAACACTCCCCTCCCCTCATAATAATCATTATCAAATATTATTATTATTATTAATATTATTAATTGAATTGTAGATGGCATGAAGAATGCCCAACAGGTTACAGCTGTTATTCACAAAAAGGCTGTAGTACAGTCTCTCATTATTTGATTTATTTGAAGTTACAAGGTGGTAAGTACAAATATATTCAAACCCAGTTTTGCTGTAATCTCACACATTTAAGCAGAAAGTACAAAAAAAAAGTTAAATTGGAAACACCTCCAAGTACCAGGTAGTTATATGTGGTAAAAAGAAACTATCCTTGCTCTTTGCTTACAGGGATTCATGTCCTGTTTAAACATGTGACATTTATTGCATTTGTTTGTACCATCTTGTACCAACAACTTCATTAAATTATTAGATATTTCATTATGTCCTTTATCAGTTTAATACCGTGCACGTGTTTGTCATTTCACTGTTATTTGGTTCGACTGTGCTGAAAGGTATTCTCATTTTGCTGAAAATAGTTACAGGGTACTTTGGAGTTTGTACCCCATGTTTACCCAATTAATACCTCCAGCAGTGGTCAACAACCCTCATCCAGTATCGGCTCCACTCTACCACACATGCTCCAGCTAATTTTTATTTTCATATGCTCCTGACTGGGTGAATTAAAGTTAGGTAAGGAAGGCAGCATGTTACATGCATGCTGGAACTAATCTTTGCAGGAAAGTGGATCTCCAAGAGGAAGACCTTGAACCCTATTGTGCATTTCCGTGTAATTTATTTCGACCGTACTGGACCTTAGCCTCATCTTGGTCAAAGTACGTACCTAGTACTTTGAGTTTTTGGGTATGAGTACTGAGTATGCATTCCTAAAATCTATACCCTACTACCCCAATGCCTAGAACCAAAATGACCGTAAAAGAAACCAATACCTATAATCTTAAAAATTAAGGGTTTGCTGGATGCCATACCATGGTCACTGTGGCGAGCAGAATGTATAATGTAATGTATAATGTAAAAGCTTCTTGGAGGAACATTATTTGCATTATGTGAAAGTTTGTTATACCTTTAACAGGTTTTTCACACTCACACATCTCGTTTACACACATGTTTTTTCAGGAACCTAACAGGTTGTTCTGTGGCATCCCTTCAAGAGCCCTTTCGTGGTACATTTATATTTAAGAATGTAGGGTTTTTTGGAGCAATGCCACAGAGGGACCACCTTCGCTTTTTTAAAAATCTTTCAATTGATTGTCTCATCTCTATTTACCAAATAAATTTTTTTAAAGAACTATCCAGTTTAATGTCCATCACTTCAAGCTGCTCTGTAAGAGTATATGTGGGTTTTGTAGTCTTACATCAAGAGGCTGCCAAGTAACAGCCCAAGGCATGTTTTTGATTTATCATTAGAGTGACTATTACATTTTCAGTGGGATGTTGAATGCTATTTACTTTGTTTAAAATGTGTTCAGCACACAGAGGCATTTTTTTTTTTACCACAACTCAAACCACACGTATGCAGGGAGCCCAGGGCTTTGGGGGCTCCTCACTGGTTATAAGCAATAGGCTGCATAACAATAAACAAAATTGTAAAAAGGCCAGAAGTAGAGGATGGGCTGTCAGACACAAAAGCTACTGTTTGCTCAGAGACCTTACAGCAATTAACTCTAGATTAGAGAGTATTTAAACTAACATTACAACCAGCAGTAGAAATGTTGACTGACCAACATGACCTTCCATGATGAAAGCTTTAACTGAGCTAAAATGAGAATTGTACTGACTTCCATAATAAGCACTATACAGTTAACACCGTTTTCCCATCAAAATGTCTTTGATTGATGGCCTCCAGAAATAACTTTCCTTGAGGCCCCAGACACACCGAATCCACTCCTTCCAATACACAGGCTACTGGAATACACAGGCAGCTTCCAATACATGGGCAGCTGGAGGCTTGGTGGTTAGGGAGTTGCCCCTGCAATCTGAAGGTCATAAGTTTGAATCCCAGGACTGCTAGTGGCACCACTGAGGTACACTTGAGCAAGGTACCATCCCCGCACACTGCTCCCCAGGTGCTGCCCACTGCTTCACTTGGTGAATGAGTTAAATGCAGAGAAAGAATTTCACATTGTTCATGCTGTGGTGTGTTCACGTGTGACTATAGGGGCCTCTTTGCTGTATTTGTAATACATATTTAGATTGCCAGAGCTGTTTTCATAACTCTAGTAGACTGAAGATGATAGACCATGTCTACCTGAAGAGAATCCCTCTAGAATGTCTCACTGAAGATAATGTGGACCTTTTGTTCCCTGTGGTTTAAGTGATGGGCCTACATAAAGCACCTGAAAAACTTGTAAGGCAATTCCACAGAAGCATATAGGCTGGTTTGTCAGGAAAATGGTGTATAAATAAAATAGAGCAAATAAACAAAAGGGTGCAAGAGTAAAGCAGCATAATGGAGTCGAGATATTTAATTTTCCAGCTTTCATTGCCTTTTCATTTTCAGAGTAGTAAACATTTCCTCACTGGTGCAGCTTGGGAGTTAGACTGAGACAATCACATTACACAGTTCTGAGCTCATTTGGTCAAACGGTGTCCTTTACTTGCTCTGTTTTTATCTTGCTGCTGCTTTCTGTACACAATTTATTGGGTAAATAACAAAACAGGGATGAAGTAATGACAGTAATGAAGACATATTGATCCCGATCCAACATTCTCACAGGGTCCTGTGAGGAACGTCTCGAACACGTGAATGTGTACAGAGCTTATTCTCTGCCCGGGTGAAATGTGAGCCAGTAGCATTTGTTAGGATGGCAGTGGATCATACTGATATGACTCATGAAAGTCTGGTCTGGACTGAAGAAATGTCCTAATCAGCCCATCAGCACAACAAGACATGCTTCACTTGGTAATACAGAATGTTGTTTGCTGGCAGCTCACAGTACAATAAGATCTCTCTCTCCCTCTCTCTCCCTCTCTCTAGACACAAGTAAGCATTAGTATTCCAGTGCATGCTCCCCATAGCAGTAGCCGGTGCCAGCCACTTAATTTGTCATTTATTGCTCCACGACAACTGAAGTAATTGAACCTTTTGCCCACGGAGCCTCGCTGCCAGCCCGGTGGCCGTTTTTCTCGGCCAGTGCAGTGGTGGCTGCGTTAGGGGGACCTTGGGAAGAAAATGGAGGGAACCGATCTCATTTAAAGGGCTGCTGAAACAGTTAGCAGGTGTCCCCTCCACTGACCTCCTCTGGACTGACCTCTGCATGTTCGACCTCCTGCAGGTGCTGATGAAATGGAGATTTGAGGCGGTGGAGATAAAGGTAGTTGAAACACATTGGATTTGACATGGCTGATAAGGGTTCGTTCAGAAAAGAAAGGATGAGATGTGCATTCTTATAAATAAGGGGATCTTGGGAGTGGACCATTTTTGGACCAGTTAGGTGTTCTTATTTTTCAAACGCGTTTTTATGACTAGTTGTCAGCTCCCTTCAAGGTCCAGATTTGAAGAGTTGTTCAATAGCATCACGCTTTCTGGAACTGTTACACATTGAACATACTGTTCAGTCGTTATGATTTCAGGAAGATGGCATGTCTTATTTCCAAATGAGAATTTTTATTTGGCCTATTTTGATTTGACATGATTTCACTTGCCCAGATATATGCAGTTGGGTGGTTTTGCTAACAATACCCATCATGTTCTAGACCATTGGTTCCCAACCATGCACATTTTAGTGTTACCTCTTCTCTTACACACCCACTTTAAGACAGGAAAGGTATGTTATTTAGCTGATTATGTGAGTAATGTGTGTTGGAAGCAGGGCGAACATCAAAGCGGAGACTAAAGAAATAATACAAGACCTGAACCACATTTACATTACATTTACATTTATAGCATTTGACAGATGCTTTCATCCAGAGTGGCTTTGTAATCTACAAAGAAAACATGTCCCTCGCACTAGTAACCTAGTCTTAAATTCGGAGCTGTTGGCTAACTAAGGTTTAACTATGGTTTAGGGCAGGGGTTCTCAAACTTCATATTCAAAGGTCCAAATCTAATTTCTAGATAAGGTCAAAGGTCCGGGATGACACGTGATGAGCAAACCCCTTTTATTAAATTTGCTTACAACATACAACCAAAAGAAATGGTGCTGTACGCCTATAATTGTTTGCTTGTGAACCTAATCCACTTTCACTTTTGACAGTAAAGAGTAATATGCACTGTTTTCTGAAAAGATTTAACAATAACCTTGATTACCTTAATTACTTTTATGCCTCAACAAATAAAGTGGCAACGGGACATAACACCTTCAATTTTAGTGACTCTTATGATGATGCAGGTATTTCGCTCACTCGTGCTCGCAGGACTGCACGCGAACGCCCGTTAGCCTTAGCGGACTTGCTAACATGGATGCAAAGCGTGAGAAATGAAGCGCGCCAATGTTGCTTCAGTTAATCTCAGGCCAGGATCACCATAAAAATCTAAAATTTGTATATTTTACTAAACCAATAATTTATTGAATCACACTTAATTTCATTGCATAAATGCATTCCTAATATGATGTGTGGACTGGATCCGGAAAGACTTGCAGTACGGATCAGGGTCCGGATTTTGTGAACTGCTGGTTTAGGGAATAAAATATGCACTAGATACTTTTACACTTTCCCAATACATGCAATTCAACTGTACTGCCAGTCTTAACTATCCTGCTTTATATGTGTTCATATATGGTCTTTGCATTTTTTAGTGTTGCGGTATTATCTGACCAGCTAATGAAACCACAAAATGGTTAATAGCTTATCAAACAAGCTTATAGCTTATCAAAACAAGGAAGCTGAAAGGAGTGCATATATATATATGTATCTAATTAACAGGTTGATTAAAAAACATGCTAAAACTAACGCTGGTTAATTTTGCCATGGTGATTCTTTAACTCGGTCCGGTTCTGGCCACGGGTGCTCTGTAAAATGAAGGACGCAGACGAGAATTAGGTTCTTGGTCCAGTGAATGGAAAGTAATTTTTGTGTTACATGAATTAAAATACATCAAGTCCAAAATATCACCTCAGTGCAAAGGAGCTAACCTAATACTCCAAGCCAGCAAAGCCCCTGATCCCAGCGCTGTTGGCCCGCTACACAGGACCAGGCACAAGATCCAAACTGAGCACGTATACCTGTGACCCACTAACTAACTAACTGACAAAATGGCCTCTGTTGCAGAGTTTATTTCGTCATGTACAATACTGGAGAAATAGTGTGAAGGGGTGTCATTCAATTGTTACTTCTAGGTTACAATTGTGGGTTGAGATGTCTTGTATGCACCAGAAGCATTATATTATGAGGAAAAAGTGCCCCCCTAATGTTGTGTTGTATGTTGTATAGCTTTAATTCTATTGCTTATGCCGCTTCCACTTTGTTCTCACGTTCTGTCCACTTTACTACTGTAACGATGCAATGCAAATTTCCCACCCGTGGGACTAATAAAGGGTTATTATATCTTATTTTAACCACCTGGAGTGTTCATAAAGCATCATCAACAATGGCACCATTATGTATCCATTTTTATAAATCCAGTAACTAACAGCTTCTTATTGCATTCTGTTGTTTTACAGTAGTTATAATGGCATTTCATTATTTAATGAAAGACACATGTATGTGCACAGGCAGAGTCAAAGCACATTAAAGCATTATCAAACAAGGCAGTCCTTTGAATCACTGAATTACATCTATATGGCTCAATAACTTCAAAATGAGATGTGCTGGATAAAATTCAAACCTATCTGACTGAATGCCTCCTGACTGATAACAAATCAGCGTTTATCTGATCTTCAGAGGCGGATATGATGAAGGACTATGGGGAGGGGGGGGCTATCACCATTCTTTACACTGCATACATAAATAATGCGATGTATGCCTGTACATATAGACAAGCCAGACACCAATTTGTTTCACATGTATTACCTACACTTATTGGTTATTTTATCTGAAACAACCAGTTACAGATTGTGGCACAGCCACTGCTTCACAATTTATTAGCCCACATTCACCATATCTGTCAAGAGATCATATCTGAAGGTGGACCATTCTGAGCACAGCAGTAACACTGTAGTGGTAGGAGCCTAGTGGGTAAAAACACTTGCCCGTGAACCCGATGACCCCAAAGTTGTGGCTGCAAAGTTCAACCCCACCCCCCCCCCACTTTCTACCATTGTGTCCTTGAGTAAAACACTCAGCAGCCCCAGAGGGACTGTCCCTGTAACTACAAACGGTGGTGGTTTGAGTCCCACCCACATCTTAGATCTTGCACTGGTTCAAGTGCATCAGTATCAGGCGCATACATGTAGCTGGGATTTTCTCACACAAATTACTTCCACCAATTTTACAACATTTCCACATAATTATATCATTAAAATTTCAGCAGATATTCTGAGCACTCTGTTCTAAAGAAACTCACAGAGAATTCTTCACAGCAGTGGTGATAAGAACTGGATGTCTACAGAGGTTATTGCCTCTGCAAGCTACATCACAGGAATGTATTTCGCAAAACAGTTACAAATACATGACGCCAGAGATTTATTTATTTTTTTTTCACTTCAAGAAGGTCTGGGCCTAAAATGTCCTTTTAAGATCTTTTCATGCTCGAGAGGGACCCTGAGGGCTGCTGTAAGGCAAAAAAGCCTCCAAAGAAAATGTATCAGTATTTTATCATTTACTATTTATATATACTGTTCACTATTTATAAAATAGGCTTACTGCTGTTTTGAATTGTACATAAAAATGACTATAATTTACCTCCACTGTAAAGAAATGCAAGTCTGAATGAACCATTCATATCAAATCCCTCTGAATGACGTTGTTCACATCAGGGCCATTGAAACATGCAGAGCTTTTTGACAATACGGCATCATTTATTTTTTAAACTCTGTAAGTAGGTCATTTGAAAAGGACAAGATACACGTATAACTTGTGATTTAAAACAAGGTTTGACTTGACTTACATTTCACTGCTTATTAGACTGATTTGGTTTAAAGTTACTCTTCTTCCAGAATACGTCATTAAACCTTGTTACAGCTTGTTCTTTCTCTTTTTCTTCATAATGTGAAGTGGACAGGAAGAGATTCGGAGAGGAGACGAGGGCAGGTTTGGAACAGACTTGCACAGCATAAATAAACTTATGTTTCTATTTCAGTACAGTAGGATGTAAGCCAGAAGGCCATCAGTTCAGTATTTTCTGTCTGGAGTTTGCATGTTGTCCTCATAACAGCGTGGGGTTTTGACGGGAACTCTGGTTTCCTCCAACAGTCCATGTACAGCAGGTGGATTGGAGATGCCACTACCTGTGAATGTGTTTGTCTGTGTGTCTGCACTGCCATGCACCAGCAACTTGTCCAGGGTGTTTATCTGTCTTACACCCCCAACCCTGCAAGCCCCCACCACAAAAAGAACATGGGTTATGTTATGTGTCACAAAAAATGAATTAGGATGCCATATATCATATGTCCAGGGATGGTGGTGGCCTAGTGGTTAGGATACTTGCCTCTGGACCAAGAGGTCATGCACCACTGGGTCCCTGAGTAAGACCCTTAACCTCAAGTTGCTCCGGGGAGACAGTCCCCTGTAGTTAGAGAAGGGAAGTCGCTTTGGATATAGGCGTCTGCTAAATGCTGTAAGTGTAAATATACATGTCAACGTAGTTTTGTTCTTTAAAGATACATTAAAATGACTATTTGTAGTTATTGTAATTCAGCATGGTATACTGCATTCTGCTACATTCTGTTGTCAATTAGAAACTGACCTGTAACATCAGACTTTTAGCACAGCAATAAAACTTGCACCCTGTAGTAAAATTTGCACCCTTGTGTCAAGTGACTGGGCCTGTCAAGACAGTGTCTTATTCAAACATAATGATGCAGTGATCCTTCTTCTGTTGTCAATATCAGTGACTTTCAGTGTAATTTGTCAAACAAACTGTACATTCAGTGACTGCTCATCAAATGACTATACGTTTCCCAGCACAGCCTATGGCCATCACATCTCTGCCAAAGGAAAAGCAAGCTGAGAGCACGTTATTTTGGGCAGTTTTCTTATTTCTTTTTGTTTTGGTTGATAGCAAAAAACAAATCTGTCAGGCATATATTTTTCCTTTGTAATATTTAAGTAAATACAGCCAGCCTGTTCAAATAAAACACATGGAATGCCATTTACAAGCATCAAATGTCTGTGTTTCATCTAGATTTGCCAAAAATTGTACATGTACACCACCACCATCAGCTTGGCATTAACCTAATAACTCTGTAGGGTTTCTAATATGAATTCACTGTATTACTGTTGTGGTCTAGCTCCATTAATCATGGTTTCCACTGCCTTAATTTGAAGAGCCCATGGGTGATCAGCAATTTCCAGTGTAAAGCTCTTCACTCTGTGTATTGTTTGCAATTAACATTTTACATTTACATTTAAAGTTTTCTATTTATTTATTTTCTTAATTGTTATGCTGCCACAAAGAGCTACCAATTATTTTCATTGTTCCTGCAACAGTGACAACAGAGACTATTCTGTTCTATTCTATTCTATTCTATTCTATTCTATTCTATTCTATTCT
>JBBPCX010099635.1:0-50332 GCA_037974365.1 Hydrocynus forskahlii
CTAGCAGTATTTAAACCTAGAAATCACACATTTTTATTGGTTTAGACTAAAAAACATGTCATGTCCATTCCAGTGGACGCAGGGTCTGAAGTGGTTAAAATAAATGCAACTGTGGTCCAGTCACACCATTTTTCAGACAGTTCTACAAATGGAGGCCATACCTCTCCATAAATTGCTGAATAGTACTGGATAAGTTGATCAGAGCGATCAACTCCACCCATGGATTTGTTGTACTCCACAACTGGAACAGGGCAAGGAACTTCATATTCTTTGTAGTGACCATCCTTGTCCTTCACCCTCCTCTTTTCCGTGTCTCCAGCATATTTGGGGTGAACAGTGGAGCACACAGACACCTCCCATGTGTCCATCCTCTTTACAAAGACAAGGGGGCCCTGCCTGCACCATCGCACCATTCCGCATGATGGCCGTTTTGTGATGCCACCCTGGCTAGGGGGACACCCTTTACGTCCCTCTCTGCAGGCGCCACAAGCGCCGAACTTCAAGGCTGTCAGGTCTAAGAACAGCTTGGGACTTGTGTAAAAGTTATCCATATAAATATGGTACCTAGTACCCAGAGACTGTGGCTGAACCAGAATCAGCCAATACAAAGAGCTCCCCCATTTTGTGGGCTTGTCCTTTATGTACTGGGTCACGCCTGTTTTGGCCTTCGTGGCAACCATTCTCTCATCTACTGCCAAGTTTCTCCTGGGGGGATAACAGGCCTTGCACGAAGCATATATATCATCCAGGAGGGGCCGGACATGAAACAGTTTGTCACAGTCAGGGTTCCCTTCTTCTGGTCGTTTACCATGTCCTGCTCCGGATCACTTATATGGAGGTTCCATGTAAGCGACTGGAAACGGATCCGGCTCATCATAGTACTTGGAAAAGGGACAGACATAATACTGTCCCTCCTCAACATTCAGTAGCTTCAGCAGTGACATGTATAAGACCAGGCCCAAAAACTCGTAAAACCCTTCTGTTTGAACATCCTGCCAAGTGTAGCTTTTCTCATCCGCATCCAGCTATGGGGTGCCGTTTGTAAAAACAGCTTCGGAAATTTAGAGGTGTCATTTTTTCATCATTTAGTGCAATGTTCACACAATTTCCACACATATAGAGCTAAATGTGTTAAAAAAGATAGTGTTACATTTTGTTACATTTTCTTGCTGCGTAATTTTTAAATGTTACATTTAAATGCTTAATCTAAATCTAAATGTTAAATCTAAATCTAAATAATAAATCTGAAATCTAAATGTTAAATCTAAACGTAAATGTTATTAATCATTTATTAATTTTCTATCAAATTACGAGCAAGCATATAAAAAATTACAAACAATTTACAAACAAACTTACTGTGTTTGGGATGGCTCCGTATCTTCCTCAGACTCTTCACTGTCCCAATTGGAACCCAGCTCTTCTGCGTCTTCTGCAGTGTTTAAAAGGGGACATATTATGCAAAACTCACTTTAGTTATAATAGGTCTATGGGCTATACAAAACATGTTCATGAAGTTCTTTGCACAAAATCACTCTCACAGAAAGAGATCTCACCAGACCTATTCTTGGCAGTTTCTTGACAGCATCCCATGCTAACGCTGCACGTTTAACACACGTGAAACAGAGGTGCTATCCAGCCCTTTATGTTCGACACTGCGTCGGAACCAGAGCAAGATGAACACTGCACTTCATGAGTGATTTGCCTTTGCCTGTAGCCATAGTGCTCGGCGTCTTATGCGTGCTCGTAAAACCAGCATACAAAAATGGCGGATCTTCAAATTTCCCTATTCTGACATCACAATAGGAGAGCCGTCCAAACGGCTCGTTGAAGCATATGATTCCTGACACCAAAATCTTTCATTTGATTCACAGAAAACAGATGGGTGTTTTTTTACACGCTTAGAGTGTTTATAGGAGCAGTAGAGACCCAAAAGGATGCAAAAAGTGAGTTTTGCATAATATGTCCCCTTTAATTTGTCACATGACTCTCTGGAGTCACTTCATCATTTATCATATGGTTCAGCTATATCACCTCTCTTAAACCCCAAAACCCAAAAAAGATAGAAGATTCTTTGTCACACGCATAGTTATACAAGTACAACAGGCAGTGAAATGAACTGAACTGCTTTTTTAATCATTCCTTTATAAAGTCCCACCAAGACTTTTTTTGGTATTGTGTATTTAGGTTTAATACTGTTGAAAGGAATAACAATCATCAACTACAAGGTTTGACTGTGGTGATGGATTATTGGGAGGCTATCCAACACAATCTATTTTGCAAACAGCAAATACCTCTATGACATGCTGGCCATGTGAAGCTTTAAAGTTTGTCCTTGACTGACATCACTTCTGCATTAAGAGACTCTGTGTTGATAAAAAGTTGTGATATTTAATGGGAAAGTGGCATAAAGCACTACAATCCAAACAAACCAGAACTCTGGGGTTACATAAAATATGTTGTGACAGACAGCAATGGGATTGCTTTGGTGTATACAAGTAGAAACATTGTTTTATGACTTGCAAGCATAATCCCAGACAGGCCGTTTTTTGACAACTACTTCTGCAGCATAAATCTCCAAACCACTCTCCAGTCTCCAGGAGGGAAAGATCTGTAGCATTACAAAAAAGATGTGTACTGCTTGCTGAAGTTGCCTGCTGCCTTTACACATGAGAGGTCGTTTTGCACCAGTGCCATCAACACGTGTGCATCAGGACAACACTGATCTGTTGATCTGTTTGAGTGGGGAACAGGTGCCAGCATGAATCCCTTGGCTTTAAGGATATAGTGAAAATGCAATGCTCAAAGTGTGCCACATGCTTCACAGTGTGGAAGAAGTTCATGAAATCCTGTAAGTAGTGAATCAAAGATGGTAGCAACAAAACAATGTTGGTGACATAAACCGATCAGCCATAACATTACAACCACCTGCCTAATGTTATGGAAATTCCCCTTATGCTCAAAGGGACGGACCTTTGAAGATGTGCTGTTGTTTCTGGCACCAAAACAGATAATTTAGATTGTTAGGCACATACTATGGATGCTCAGTCGGACTGAGATCTGGGTATTTGGAGGCCAAATCAACACCTCAAACTCTTCGTCATTCATGTTTCTCAAACCATTCCTGCACTATTTTTGCAGTGTGGCAGGGCACATTATCCTGCCAGTGCCATTAGGGAATACTGTTGCCAAGAAGGGGTGTACTTGGTCTGCAGCAATGTTTAGGTAGATACGTCCATATTAAATAAAAGAAACCTAATTAATCAGACGTGGCCACTTTCTTTCATTGCTCCATGTTCTAGTTAAGACGCTTATATGCCCATGGTAGGCATCTTCGGTGGTGGACAGGGGTCACTATGAACACCCTGATTGGTCTGCAGCTGCACATCCCCATACACAGCAAGCTATGACACCTTAGCACCTTTTTATCATAGCCAGCATGAACTTATAGTAACTTTTCTGTGGAATCAGACCAGACAGGCTAGCCTTTGCACCCCATGAGCATCAGTGAGCATTTGGTGCCCATGGCTTTGTTATCAACTTTGGTAGGTACTACCCACCACATACCGGGAGCACCCCACAAAACTGGCCATTTAGGAGAAGCTTTGATTTAGGAGAATGTTTTTTAATTTTTAAACTGGAGAGGTGACTGAATATGGGTGTATATGGGTCCAAGGGTGTATATGGATGTGTTTATCTATGTTAGGGGTGTCTATGCATGGATGTGAGGGTGTATATGTGGTGGTGGTGGTGGCCTAGTGGGTAGGATACTTGCCTCTGGACCAAGAGGTCATGGGTATGAATCCTACCTTCAGCATCTAAATTCTGAGCAAGACCCTTAACCCCAAGTTGATCGAGGGAGACTGCCCCCTGTAGTTAGGGAATGGAAGTTGCTCTGGATAAATGCGTCTGCTAAATGCCGTAACTGTAAATGTATATGTGGCAGCTGGTAACCTAGAGGTTAGGACATTCGCCCTGCAAACAGGAAGTTGTGGGTTCAAATCCCAAGACCGCTAAGCACCTCTGTGGTACCCTGAGCAAGGTGCCGTCCCCACACACTGCTCCCCAGGTGTTGTGTTCCTGGCTGCCCACTGCTTCATTTGGTGAATAGGTTAAATACAGAGGAAGAATTTTGTGCTGTACACACTGTGCTGTGGTGTGTTCATGTATGACAGAATGGTCACTTTCACTGTTTCACTATATCTACGTATGTCTCTAAGGTCCCTGCTGCCAATGTTGCATAAAGTCCAGCTTTAAAAACATGCCTAAATAAAGACCACTCACATCCTACCTCCTTGATCTAGGCATGAAGGTAATTTCTCATTCCCACTCAATGTATGAAAAGGTGCAATTATCTTAACATAAAAAGCCGCCTGTTCATGGGGTTCAAATCATTCTTGCACATTTCCAGCTCCTGATGCTGTCATGGTCGTGTTTTGAACCTCAGCAGTACTCCGTTTGAAAACCCTTGAATAACCACTGAACAGCCTGAAATTTTCTGGATATACGGCACAATGGAAAAGAAGCATTTTTGTAATAACTAGTAAAGGGCCAAAGGGTCATGGTTACATAGCTAAATCATTACAAGAATGAAGCCGGTAACATGTTCTCAACAACTCAAAAAGGAACATGTTTGATTAAATCATTATTCTCATAACAGGCTCTGATTATTCTTACTTTATTTCAAATCAGAAATCCCCTCTATGGTGGCATCCACACGAGGACGTTTTGTCCTTTTGAATCTTCCATCCTCTCTGTTGTTCGTCCTCATGCACTCTCTCTCGTCTTCATCTACAGGAGCCTTATTAGCATTTGCAAATTTCTGTACAGCTACTGTGTGACTATGAAATCTGCCATTGAATTTTTATTTAATTACTAATAAGCTCGTCATGTTAAGCCCATGAAAACATTATGAAAACATCCAACATTATTAATACACTAAAGTAGATCATTGATTCAAAAAGTATGACGCTGCTTTATCTCCATGGCAACAACAAAAAAACACTCATTTAAATCGTCATTAAAGGCTTTTTATTTTTAGAGCAATCTTTCACATCCCGCATCACTGGCAAGTCGAGTTTATTTAGAGAATAAGGCAACCACTGAGCTCAAAACAGGCAAGTTTTCTATTTAAGGAGGAATGTAATTAAGCGCTTTCTGTTTGCGATACTCGTTTGATTACACTCAGGATCTCTGAAGGCTCTGATGAGCAGTCAAGCTGTAGCGTCATCCTCGTGCTTAATGACTGCCTCCGTCTGTAAAAGGCAAAGAAAATGCAAATGAATGGACATGGAGATACAGCCCCTTTAACTATTAGCTGCTGTGCTGTGGTTTTGGAGCAGCGCTGACATTTACTTAATTGCGGCTGAATTTTACAAGGCGGCGGGTAAGCTGATTTGTGAAGAGCCTTCTAAACACCATATATTCTCATGTGCTATTGTGTAGAGCAATGCATGGACAACTATGGCAACCAACAGTGCGACATTGCCTTGTTTTATTCAAGAAGCATGAGAAATTAAATGTTTATGATAGGATTTGCTACAGAACTAGACAGGAATCGAGACTAGCCCTGGACTACACAGCCTACTGAGCCTACTCAGAAGAATAGGTTACATTTCACTTAGGGTAGGGTTTCCAGACATAAAGTGAACCTAATTGTGAACTAAACTGCAGTTCCAATAGTGATTCACCATTAAAGGTCAGTTTCTCAGACAGAGATTTTTGTAGTGGAGTATCTCCATTCAGAGTGCTTATTGACTAGACTTAATCCAAGCAAGCTGCAGCCAGCAGACACAGCAAGTCGACATTTCAGCAAGCCCGTCGTACAGCGCCAGTCGCCATTTCAGAATCGGAATCAGAATCAGAATTGCGTTTATTGGCTGAGTATATGAGCGAACACATACAAGGAATTTGATTACGGTCAATGGTGTTTCTCAACACTATAAAATAACAATATGTAAAAATACGTGTGTACATGTGCCTACACCACACCCATATGTCTCTTACAGAGCATGCTTGCTGCTCCAATTGGCCAATAGACCCGATTCTGATTCTGAGCCTGATGAAATTACTTCAATTGACGCCGTCAGCCGTTCTAGTGTTAATGTTATGAGTGCCGTCTCACTAAAAAGCCTCCCACCCCCCACAAATGCAGCTTTACTGAAGCTTTACCCCTAATCATTCCTGAAGCCTCAATCATCAACTATTCATTGCCCAGAAATACACTCTGCTCCATTCTCTCCTACTCACTCCTGAGCCCAGTAATCACATTTTCACTTTTTGCTTAAAACCGAGAGTTGGCTGGCTCACCAGCTTTTGGCACAGATGCGCAGGAGAGTGGTGGGAACAGCAAGTGGTGGCCAGATCCACCCACGCCTGGACTCGTCTCTCAGCCTCATCCCCCTGGACCTCCTGCTGGACCCTAGAACACAGAACGGCGCAGAGCACATGAGCCTTTAACACAGAGCCTGTTCCAGTTTCCCTGCAGAAACATCAACTGAAACACCACATTTGCAGTTTCCCCCTAATCCTAAACAGAGTTGAACTGCCAAGACATTTTGGTGTTCAGTGTTTGCTTCTTCCATATTGCTCTGGAGCTGTGAAGCTAATGTAGCGAATAGACGCTTATTAGCTTTGTGTTGCATGCTTAAATCACCAAGCACCACACGCCACACCACAATTAGTTTCTATGGCATAGAGTTACATATAAAATTGTCCTAATTATGTGGTATGGCTAAAAACAGTAGTAGCCTGTTCATCCATGTATGCATTCCTGCCATACTGTTGGTTTAAAAGAGCCCCAAATGCTAATAAAGTATATGTACCTATTCTATATTTATATACTGCTAATGCAAGCCATTGGTATAATGTTGGCTGGATCCTGCTACATTTCATTAACTGTTAGCAATCTTAGCTTTTTGGTGGAATCCCTCAGTAATTTTAGGAGGATGTAGAAAGCTGGTCATAAATCAGAGTGCCCACTCTGTTAATGAGCAGAAGTGCTCCAGCAGGAAACTCACCAAATCATGCTAAATTCTGCCCCTCCAGGACTGGTGTTGATGCTTTCTACAACCCACCAAATGGTGGTCAGATGTCATTTGGTTCTTATATCAGTCCTCTGGGACCATCAGATGATCCTGATTAACGTTGCTGGCAAAATACAAAATTAAGAACTGTCTGGTGGACCCTGAGGAAAATATAAGGGTGGGTAGATCACCACTCGATCAAGGTACAGTCTCTGTTCTAAATACCAATTTCTCAACTGTAATGTACAACAATGCACAGCTGCAGCTCTGTACAAGCATTCATTCCTCTAATTTCCAGGTTTGCTCATGTCATAAACACATGAAAACAAATGAAAAGGCTTTTTAAACACTATGGCTGAGCACATTGCCAACTAAACCCACCAAAGATTTGTTAGGCTTTTGGTATGCCTATGTAGATAAGGCACCCCACTGATGTAGCACCTCTTAGATTACATCAGGCATGTCCAGCCTGGTTCCTTATGACCCAAACTCTGCAGAAATTAGCATTTTCTCTTCTTTAATGCTTTGAATTCAGTTGTCTTGCTAATTTATTTTGAGTCAGGTACGTTTAATGAAGCAGAATGCTGAAGTCTGGAATGCTATGGCCCCTGAGATCTGGGGTCTGACATACGTAGTGTGGCGCCAGGGGGGGCGGAGCACCCTTACGGAACCAGGATTGAGCACAGGGCTCCTCCCTGGATGAGGGAAAGGTGAATTGTATTAAGGGAGGAGCTGAGACCCTTTAAAAGATGAGCTCTCTATGAGTTAGAGGGAGGACCAGAGTGGGCAAGAGACTGAGTACTGGAGAGAGTGAGGGGAGTAGACAGAGAGGGGGAAAGCCCGTGGTGAGAGTTCAGCCAGAGTGGTGGTGGTTTTGTTTCCCTTTCAAAGAGCGATGTATATGAGTTAAAAATAAAAGCTCCACTGTGCACTGGCTCCGGTGTTGCTGTGCGTGTGTTCTGGTGGGTGGTTTGGCCTCCCAGCCTGTTGGTGGCGGCCGTTCCCTGGGCCGACCGCCACAGTAGATTGTGTAGTTCTACTCAGGTCATCATGATGGTATGGTTTTCTAAGATTATCACATTATTTTATATGTCACTCATTCATTCTCCCCTGACACCAGCCCTGCTGTCACAGGCCATATGACAAAGTGAATAAAGCTTTATTTATAGACAGCACAAATTTGCTACAACTGCCTAACAGAAGCCAAATGTATTGATATTCAAAGTGAACCTATTAGAAGGTCTCACATTGTTTTGAAGGCAGGAAACTCAAGTTTGAAGTACTGGGAGCAAAAGGAGTCCATCTTTGTGAGCAGTGCTGCTGTCTTCTCCAGCGTACTCTCCTGTAGAATGAAGTCAAAAGAATCAAATCAGTTTCTAGTATATCTGAAAGGTCTGTGTAAACTTAAAAAGTGATGCCGTTTTCTTCCAAAAAAACAAAAATATTGAGGCTTGGCAAAGGGGTGGCGCAACAAGCCTTGACAGTTCACACACGCACAATGACTAAAATAATTGGCTGAATAATTCTGGCCAAAATAGATAATAAATGCTGTAATTATTCAGTATATTAATCACAAATGTATATGTATGTTTGTATTTGTATTCCAATCATTTGTAGTATAAGCACAGTTTTATTGGTCAATTGCATTTTAGGATCCTGAGGAAAGTAATCTAAAATAAAAATGAGAATAACAGTGCTTATGTCATAGGAAACAGAATGTACAGAATTAATCAGCCAAGCACAGTCCAATAGATTCCACATACAGTACATCCATAAGTTCTTTCTGCATGTTAAATTTGCCAGTTTTTAGTGTTTGATCACTTGCTAACAATTAACTTTTAGTAATGAACTTATTTCCTGCACATCAGTTAAATCTTACATTTTTAACTGAAACATGGCTGGAAATCAAGTGCAGTTCAATAGTTCTCCTTGAAACAGACCCTTTAAATATACATTTTAATGTAACTCTTTTGAACATCTCTATAATGCGATGAAAAGCTCATCAGGGATTTTACTAGATGTCTACAGGTCATCAAAAAACATTATTTATGAATTATCTGAAATGCTGTCAATAGTTTCTACAGACTTTAACTCTATTATAATCAGTGATTTAAATATTCATGTTGATAAAACTAATGACGGCACTGCTGTGTTCAACACGTTTGATCTGATACAGCATGTAACTCAAATCTGTAGGTTCTATAAAGCTATCAGTGGGTTCTAAATGTTAATGCTGTTTTAAGTATTTAGTTCTGTCAGATCATTTCTGCATTTTCTTTGCTGTGCTTGTTGTTCCAAACACCCAGACTAGACATAAAAATGTCAAAAGAGGTACATTAATGAGAATACAGCTGTTTAATTCTAAAGTTCTCAGAGTCTTTGATGTTGTAGCACCTGTGAGTGCTAGAGTGATTTCTGGTAAACAGAAAGCATCATAGAGGAACACCACAGCATTCACGAATCAGAAGAGACAGTGCAGAAAGCCTAAGTGTAGATGGAGAAAAACTAAGCGTAGGTAGGGCAAAAAATAGGGCAATAAAAACATAGCTAAGGTTAGAGATTTTGTGTCAAGCAAGATTTGAGAAACTCCTCAATATCCTGCAGAGCTGACTGTTGCAAGGCTTTTCTCATTGGTCTCCCCAAAATAACCATTAGACAGCTACAGCTTATTCAAAATACTGCTGCAACAAAAACCAAGAGAGTATTGCTAATTGTTTATAAATCACTCAATAGTTTGGGCCCTTAATATGTCCACAAGATGTTTGATGAATATCAGCCTGGAAGGTCTCTTAGCTTGACTGGTGGAGCTGGTCAGCTAGTGGTGCTCAGATCAGAGTCGGAACAGGGTGAAATAACATCTAGTCATTACACTGTCCACAGCTGGAGATCAGATCTGACCCAACTATTGCCAGCTTTTAAAAAAGCTATAAACAGCTTTCTTTTCTGCTGCCTTCAATTAACCAGTAAAATTTGCACAAAACAGTGCATCTTTGTTCTTCTACTTTGCTTTACGTTTAACTTATTTTAACTGATCTTATGTTTATTCTGTATTAATTTGATGGTTACGGTTATTACTCACCTTTTACGCTTTTATGTCTATTTGTTTACATGCTTATTTGCTTATCTCTGTAAAGCCATTTAATGTGCTACACAAATAAAATTGTCTTGCCACACTCATCTCTAAATTGATTGTAACTTTTGAAGGATGGATGATACATCCATTCTGATTTTTTTGAGAAGCTTACAGGATTATGAATGTTTCTCTATACTGCACAGACATAGACTTTAATGTGTATTTTTAAGAATAAAAGAATATTTGGATGAATTTCTATGTTAAGTTTTTGAGTTTTTTAAAGACTGGCTAATATTGGAAATATTATTTGAATTGTTTCATTATTTCAAAGAACTGAATCCCCTGGTTGAAATGACGCATAGTTGTATTTGCTATGTATCATAATTTCTCAACAGGGTGTTTTTCTGTTGCGGTATGTCAATAAATTGAATATTCCGCACCTGAAAGTTTTACATGGTGTTACATGGAGTGATAGGTTGGAGAGAAATAACTAGTGATTAAGGTTACTTTGCTCTGCCCGTTGATGCAGCAAAACTGAATCTGTAAAACATTTGTTTTAATCATGATTAAAAACTGCTTAGAGACCGGAAAACAAGACTTCCATGAAATTATTAAATGAATCATGCTTAATGTAACAAAGGAGTGATTATGATTTTAGATTGTTTTTAAGGGGTCTGCCAACTCCAAAAGCTCTCAACTCTCACACTCTCAAGGCTCATTAAGCAAAGCTGAATTTGCCATAATTACTCATTAATGCAAAACACCTGCTAATGAAATGACAGGTATAGGGTATGGTGTATGGAAATTAAAACACTTTTCTTGTTAGTATGGGCATCGTCTTTTCATTCATGTTTCAACCAAGTGTTGCGACTGAGGGTGAATGAATGTCCAGCTTGATCTAACACCAAACAGTCCTAACTATTGAGAACTGCACGGAATCCATAATGAGATCCGGGGGGAAATCTTTTTAAGGCGGGCGTAAATAAGGCCATTCATCACGGGGCTGATGGGCTGGTTGTTGAAGTTCTACCTTTGTTTTCAGACAGGTTGTTGTGTCATCAGTGGCAGAGCAGCAAGCCGCCACTTTGCTCTTTATCTGATCTTGTACGTTCGTCAGTACAGGCAGTGAGACTGATGCATGCTTCACTCCAATCTGGAACAAATATCTGGACACACACACACACATATACACACACACACACACACAAGGGAGCAAAGTTTGTATTCATATCTTTTTGGCACATTAACCTCAGCTCCTACTGCTCCTGCTGCTAAATAATGCAGTAACTACAACCTTATCTAATCTTACTGAGTTCTCCTCTTACTCTGGACATAGTCAGTCATTCAAGATGTGTTTAGTTCAGTGCAGAACCTATAAGGTAAACTTCAGACACCAAATATGACTAATCAGTTGTACTTTGTGTGAGAGGAAAACTGTGAATTTAAGATAAGATAAGGAGATAAGAAGAACTTTATTAATCCAGAAGGAAATTCTTGTGCCTTTGATATGCTCAGTTCAAAATGCCTGAAAAAAGTGTGATAATATTAATAAAAATGAAAATGCAAACTGCGGGTAATGAAATAACACATAAAGAATTGCACAAATCAAACTGACAAATGATCTTATAGCACATGAATATTTATGCAGAACAAATGGATTATTACTGTTATTGTGCGTGTGTGTGTGTGTGTGTATAATGCCACTAAATGTCCTTAAATTTCACTCTACTGAATGGGGAAGGCAATAAGTCTTTTGCTGAGTGTGTGTTTTTATTTTTTGAGAAACATTCCTGATCTAAAGTAACCATCTAAAGTCTAGGATTTATTTTCCAATAAAATCTGCATTTTGTTACGCCTTTGCAACCTAAAAGATGTGAACTCGATCAGTGCAGTGTCTAAGGGTGCACTATTTAGCTCTATGTAGGTACCTGATGCCCCTTTCTTAATTCGGGCGCTGGTAACTCACTCTCACCCACACTGTTCCCTGTACCAACAAACCAGATCCAGCTCATTCATAATCACGTGAGGAGCAGGAGCAGGTGGAGGTGTGCTGAATAATTGAAATCATGCAGAGCTGTGGGTCACCAGGAACACTGTCCCAGGGACATCAGGTCCCCAGAAAGAGCTAAATACATAGCCCACCTGTGGATGTTGAAAGAATCAAGTTCCATGCTATTTTAATATTGATTATTTCTGCACAACGGCTCGATTATCCTAGTAGACAAGACCTCACCAATTCCATGGGGACAAAGCAGAAGGCATTCTAACTGGAGGCTGTTAGAGATCATCATGATTAATGTTAACTGTCTTGAACACGTGTCTCAGGGGGTCTTGCTAAGCATTTTAGGCACTGTAGGTGCTGAGGCAGGAGAAAATGACCACTGCATGAGTGAGATGTCTGGACTTACTCTGCTGTATAATTAGAAACGCAAGGGCTGTTTACATTCATAGGACACAGAGTTAAAAGCAGAAAAGTGGAAAATATTAAAACTGCAAGGGTCGTAGATGATTCATTTGACCACCGACCACTAGGTGGTACAGTTGACCAGCGAATCAGCAGAGCCGAAAGGTGAGAAGGTGAAAGAAAAACGAAAAGCGCACATACTTGTCACTAATTCAGAATATCTCGTGGAAAAACCCACATCAGGCAAATGGAAAGTCATGCACTTCCCCACAGCTTATTTTCTAGTTTGTAAGACCACACGGGAGGCCAATTATGGTTGTGGTCTCCTCACAGTGCATCAGTATAGCTGGTGCTACTTAAGAAACTCATACAATCTTGGACCTATTATGCAGAACATTGGATTCAAAGAAAAAAGCAAATTCAGGGGCTCAGGCTGTTTCTCTCTGCCCACTATAGAAGGAAAGCCATGAGGAGAGGCCCATCTAATTACAGTACGGGATAAATTAATCATGGCCTCTCTGTTAGCCTGTCAGACTCTCAGCATGGTGTCCTCCTTTCTCATCCACCCATGCACGCAAGTGGCTTTATCAGGCACACAGCACATCATGGCCTGCTGTGCGTATTTGCGCTAAATGTTGTGTGCCAGGCCTTGGTGCTGGCCTGAGACCAGCAGCAAATTCCATTCACTGATCGCTTGCCATTGTAGAAGAGAAGCTCAGGCTATCTTGTGTCAGCTTACATCAGGGACGCTCTCCTGCTGTTGAGAGGTAAATCAGGCGCAACAGCAAGGCCTGACTGGGCATTGATAAAAATGAGGTGGGATTAAAAATATTTTTTTTAATCATCATTTTGTGCTTGCGTCTTCACCGTAGCGTGGAGCGCCAGGTACACACCTGAACAAGAGCTTTATGCTAATCTGGTTTAGTTGAATATTCAGCATGTGCATACATGTGGGGAGGGATTGCTCTATGATCACACTCAAATCCACACAGTAAATAATCTACTGTCACTTTGGCTGACATTTTTGACAAACTTTTTTTGGGAAAAGGGGATGAAGAGACGCAAGTTGAAAAGCAAATTCCTAATCAGGAATTAGTGGGTGACGTGTGTAAAGGAAATGTCACAGTGCATAAATGGAAAAATGCTAGTATTAGAATGGCAGTAGTGATCTGGTGTGTTTGTGTATGGTGTGTTTGAATATGGTGTGTCTGATGTTTTATGGTTTATGACCACACAATTCTTCATGGAGGGGATTGTTGTTGTTGTTTTAAGCCTACATAAAACTCTTTGTTCCTTTCCTCCTATAGATACAGAGTATGACTGATGTTGGACTGATCACCTGTCAGTGTTTTCTGGCTGGTCCTTCTCGCAGAGCTGTGCCCTGGGGACTTCAGACGTGTCCGGAGATTTCGGAGACTTTCTTTTCAAGTTGTCCACGCAGGTGAGGGTGTCTAGAGGAACCTGGCTGCAGCACTTCTGGAATTCCTCAGACATGGTGTCGAGTATTGATTTCTTGCAGAGGACCTTTTGGAAGCTGGTGAACTGTCAAAAATCAGGCCAGTAAATGGGACATCTGGATCTGTTGTGCTGAGTAAACAATTCAATTAACCTTGCCATCGGTGATCTGAGTTGGGAATTTTGCCTGTTCTGAGAAAAAAAGAAACCACTGCCTTTTTAATGCTAATCCTGTTGTGGAGCACTTCTCTGTTTGAGAAAATTGCTCCACTGTTGATGGTTTTGATATGATTTCTGCACTTACTCAGATCTCCAAGGCTGAAATTGTGCTCCAGTCTGCAAATGGAAATCTTAGAAACATGACTGACATGTCTGATGTTGTGGGCACCAAACTGAACTTGTATTGTACGTGATAATTAGGGTGGGGTAGTAAGGGAGTACATGTGATGCCACAAAAAGGTAGCTGTATTCTGTAATCTGGGGAGGAACAGGGAGCTATGAATGGAAATGGGTATGAATGCACTGGAACCTTGGGATAGAATGGCTTTCTGGCTCAGATTTTGAAATCTAGGTAGCTACCATAAGATTGCTGTATTCGAAAGTGAGTTTGGATGAATCTGAATACAACAGATGGTTGATTCAGTGAAAATGGTGTTGACTGTTTTTATTTTTCATGTTTTTTCTATGGTTCTGTCCACTAGAGTTAAGCTTCCAGGAAACATCTAATAATACACAGACAGTTTATCTAATAAAAAGACAGTTTTAGGTATATTTTAATCTGACTATCATTTTAAGGACATCAAACCGTGGTCATTCCTCCTCTGGGCACAGCATTCCATGGTGAGAAATAAACTTGTGCAAAAGGAAAAAAAATGTCACAAACATGTTTAAAATGGCAACGATGGTAGTTTACAAATGAGGCTAACTTTCTCTGCTGTTCTTTGGCAGTGATGTTGAATGATGTTCTTTGGAAATTAAAAATCAAGTTCGAACGCAAAGCTTTTTATGCTGTACAGAAAAAAAAAATAGGAAAACAGTGGAGTGCAGTTACGCCTCAGCTAGGGAGTCTACATAATTACCCTAAGTACCATTTGAAGGGTTACCTTGAAGAACAAAGCAGGAAAGCAAAACACACATAGAGTACTGGCATTTAGGTGTTGCTTAGTTTAATAATGTAGTTTTCCTGTAGATCTTGGGTTTCTTTTCCTGAAATGTTTTTTCTATTATTTCTTTTGAATCATGACTTTAAAAAGTAATCTTAAGATAACCAACCCGATCTCACGACTTTTCGTGCAGCCATCACGACATAAAATCTATTCAAAAACGTGCTGCGATCATACAGTCTGCCTTTTTTTTGTGCTAGGACCACACTTCACTACCCTGTGTGTTTTACTGTGCAGTGCGTAACACCGCCAGTATCTGCGCTAAGTGGTGACTGTTAGGGTTAGAGTTAGGGATAGGGTTAGAGTTAGGTTAAGGTTAAGGTTAAGGTTAGGGTTCGGATTAAGGTTAGGGTTAAGGTTAAGGTTAGGGTTAGGGTTAGGGACTTTCCCCGTCTCACAGCCTTTCAACCTGTTGAAACCACTTTGCAAACAAAAACGATAAGGAATCAACTCATTATTTCTCTCCTACTGTCCCTCAGTCACCAGTTAGCGCTGATACTGGCGGTGTTGCGCAGTGTGCATTAAAATACAGGGTAGAGAAGCATTGTCCTAGCATGAAAAAAAGGCCTAAAGCGTGATTGCAGTACGTTTTTGAATAGATTGTATATCGTGATGGCTTCACGAAAACTCGTGAGACCGGGCTCAGGTAACGGAAAGTATTACATTATAGATTATATTACTTTATAATAATCCCTTTCTTAGATATCACATTTAATCATTGATCAGAATACTGTACCTACATTTTAAGTAACCCTCCAAACATTGTTGGTTGGGAAATGAAAATATAGTATGCTGGGTCTTTTCGCAGTCATACCCTGCAAAGGATGTTGTAAGGCTGCATTATGGAAATGAAATGACTTTCAGTGCCATTGGCTGGAGAGCAGGGTACAAAAATGTGAGGTCCAAGCATTTCTAGGCCTGTGCAGCGGAACTTTCCAAAAACAGTTTGAAAGGCAGAATAGGGAACAGAAGGAATAATATGTCTGCGGCAGCAGTTGTGCAGACCTAAGCCTTTGCTGCTCACCTCTTCAATGATGCAGTCGGGCTGTGATTTTAAACAGCATTTTGCAAGACCAGACTGGAAATGCTTGGAAATGGCAGATGCTTCTTCAAACGGCACCTTCAGGAGACTTCCAAAGTATGCAGTCAGTCTAAAATGATGAGACAAGCTTTAGTTAGAGATATTTGAGGTGAGATTCCAATGTTTACATGCAAACACAAATTACAACTCATATAAATGTGTGATCTGTGTAAACGTGGGCTTTATCTCATGTGAGTAGCCCAAGACATTCTGAGTTGATTTATGCACTTGCAATCATCCTTGCTGAACACTTTAATATCCTGAGATACAGTGGGAAAACAGATTTTAATTGAATGCTGTAGACATACTGGATGTTTTCTGCCAATGATTTATTCATTATTTCTAGGTGGAACAAGACCTTCAGCAGTTTGAAGGTACTTTGATCAGTGAAAAGTGGCAGGACTGTTAAAATGAGCCATTTACCCAGTTTGGTAGGATTTCAGGTACACTTGGTTGCTACAAACATTAGAGAGGAATCTCAGGAAACTCGTGAAGCTCCTCTGCTGTAACCTCTGCAAACAGAGAAAAGCTCTTATGTCATTTTCCATCAGTGTCTCTGTTTCTCATTTGACATCATCACCACTGTCATCATTATCATCATAATCATCATTATCGTTATCATAATAATTTTACACACTTTCTTTCCCCCCCTCTTCATCACCATTATGATCACTTTCATGACCACCTTAACCATCTACTCTGTTATTTATTATGATCAAATTAGTCACAAAACGCGGGGTTAATCTTTTCTTTTTGAAGTACGAACATGTGATCAGTGTATTTTTAAGGCGTTTAGAACAGGAGGTGGGAATGGGACCACTCTTGATTTCAGGCAACAGAGTATCAACAAGCTCTGTTGTTCATACAACAGTGTGGAATCAGCTCTGCCTCCTACAATCCCTGGAGAGCCTGTATATGATGTGATGCCAGGACACACTACGCAATTTATTTCACATGGTTTAATCCCTTCTCTCACGGAATTGCTAAATTTCTCACCACTGATGAACAGATTGCATATTGTTTGCATTACCTATAAAAGACAACAGTAATCAGTAAAACATGACTTACTGTTCAGTGGCACTGGAGTAAAGTGGTGCGCTTTTTTCTGCAGTGGTGCCACTAGCCGTCCTGGAATTTGAACCCACAACCTTCTGATCATGGGGGGCCACTCCCTAACCTCCAGACCACCAGCTGCCTGGTATAGTGCTAATTTCCAAACACCACGAGAAGTTTGCATTAATGAAGTTAATGAAGTTTGCTTTGCGAGTACAGCTCTGCACTAAAAACATGTCTAAAATGTGACATGTCTTGATTGAACTCGTTTGTTCTGCTCTGCTTAAGATGAAACAAAAGAGAAGCCACAGCTACTGTAATTGTTAATCAGATAGAATCTACAGTATGTTTTAGTGTTGGTTCAGTATTTTGAACTTTTTGAAGATTTCTTTCAGAAAATCTGAATCATCCAGCAAAGGACATACTGCTGTCAGAACCGATGAGTGGATGGATGGATGCGTTCCGCCTTAATATTGGTAATGTTGTGCAATGTTGGAGAAGATCCAGGGCTGATGTACTCTGTGTGTGAAGAGTGTTGTGTCATTTAAGTGTCAGGCCTAAACTTGAGCCAGCTGTGCTTGCTAAATTGTTGCACACATGGCAGGTTTGGTACACTTCTTAGTACATCTACCCCAGGGTGTATAACTATAACTGTATCTAATGGCTAGGTAACTACATGTGGTATATAAATAGTTGTACTCTTCTTATTCAGCTTGCTTGGGAATACCAATAGTCTGCTTTCACAGCACCTCTTGGTTTAAAATTACTGGTACTAATGGCAAGATCAGAGGAAACAAGCTTAACACAAGCAGAGCATCAGCAACATGAGATGATTATACAAACCAAGCATGACCACAGAAACGTCTGGTACTAAACCGCATTTCAAACAAGGGCGAGAAAAGATTATATTTTAGGCTGTAGGCCGATTATTCATCCAAACTTTTACAGCCTGTTTGTCCCCTGGCAGTTTGAAGAATGATTTCTTTAAGACGAGAAGTAACTGTTGTCATATCCTCAGTAAGCACGATGTACAGCTCATTAATCCGCATCAAGCTGTGCAGGAAGCTACACATCCCACCCCCACGCTATCACAGTTACGTGTACAGCACGTGTGAATGCATCGGTATTCACTGCTGCAAATGCCTGCTTCTAGGAGGGAAAAGTGAACTGCATCTGTACCCATGGGAACAGTGAGTAGTAGTTTTTGTCAAAACAACCAACACTGCACACTTTTGCTCTCAAGAAATGAGGTCAGAGACACACATCAGCTCTGGTACAAGATGCTTCGTCTTCCGTAAAAAACAAGTGTTTAATGAATGACAGTGTGTCATTGCGGGGAGAATACATCAAGAAGTTGATGCATTTGCTTTTTGAGCCACACACGCAAGTCCACTTTGATGTAACGAGTACACCTAATTCAAAGCATTTTCTCAGACAGTCATTTTTTTTTGGTCATTGCTTTTGTAATTTGTGAGAGTATGTCTGTGTAAAATGTCACTATTGTTTTATACACTGTTGACAACACTCGATTCAAAATGTAAAAAAATACATATAAACAATGTATTATCCCTTGGAAATGTTAAACTACACAACACTTACATTATTTTACAATTGTAACAGTTAAAACAGTGATGTTAAGAGCAGAGTGTGTGCATGTGTGACTCTGTTTCATCCCAGCAGAAACTGAATCAGGAGTGAAGCTGCTGGACTACAGACCATAGAAAGCACTTACAGCACATATGGATGGTGGAGTATACGGTGGGACAAAAATACCGGACACATTTTAAATGCTATAATATCCTGGCTTATAAAAATTAAATAAGGTACCAAATGTATTTGTTGCCTAACTGACATACAGGAATTTATGAAACATGGGCTATATTGTGTGGGCACGATTAAAGATGTCTTTTATATAAGGGTAGATTTGGCTAACCAGTCTTCCACAAAAAATACAACCAACAACATTTCTAACTAGGCTACAGACCTGAATTAAAAATATCTAAACAGTCTCAATAGAAAGATTTCACAGTCAAAATGAGAGAAATATAAACATCCGCAGGTAGGTCGCCTACCACATATGTTGTTCCCCACATAAAAACAAACTGTAAAATGTATTCAAGGCAAATGTATACTTTGTGGGGGTCCAGAAAACATGCTTTTGTGCTGCGTCCCGCCCCGTTGCAGACCTCTACTGGCAAGCTCACAAATCATCGTCACCATTGTTTTGTAAGTGCTTCTGTAATGTGTGTGTTCTTTGCACTTCTGCATAAAAGGCTGAATAGCAATTCAATGTATTTCGGTTTCTGATCTCTTTTTTTTTCAGAAATTACAAAGCCATGTCTACGGCTTGAGATGGAACATGAATTTTCTTCCATTCTTTAGAATGATGGCTCATGTAGCGTACAGTACAGTAATCATGTGCTAACCTTTATTGCTCATTGTGTTCACTATATCATTACTTCTTTTTTTGAGCATTTGCAGAAAGGTAATTTCAACATACCTCTTTGAAGAAGCAGGGTTTCGAAGCAGATGGACTGCAGCAGCTCTCCGCCATCCTCACGTAATTTTGGGTTGCATTGAGGACAAAACCTGCTGGGATACTCTGGTGTCTCCGAGCAAACTCGTACACGTACCTAGCAAACACAGGAGGTGAACTGATTCTGCATTACAAAGACTCACACTAACTGCATGCCAAAGAAGCTTTTTGGACCAGGGAACTTGAATGTGAATTAAATCGTAACTGAATTGTATCTGATTGATTGTCTTCTGCTGTGCAAACCAATGTGCTCATGGTTAATATTTACGTCCATGAATTTTTCATCATTAACCCCACCACATTTATAATGATCTCATTATAGATTAAACAGATCTGCAATCCTGCACAGTCCAAAATAGCAAAAGGACAAAGATGAAAGATTAGAAAATGGAAACAACAATAGCTCAGTGTTCTACTGGAACAATACATGGAATAACGTGTTTTTAATAACATTATTTTAGTTCCCTGAGGAACTGTATGTGTAAATGAGATGAGTCTTTAGAACTTGCATTATCAATGTAGGATGCTTAGGAACTCTTACAATGGGAACGTTCTTTAACTTTATAAAGAACATATAAAGTGCAGTGTACAAAAAAGTGTTCTCTAAAGAAGCATCCACAGGACGATTCTTTATGGAATCAGTAATGGCTCTTCTATGGCATCACCTGTCTGGCATCTTAATCAAGTAGAGCATTCAAAGGACATCCCCATGCATCATGTAAGTGAAATGTTGAACTAATAACTTCATTTAAACATGCAAATTCATTCATTTGTTCATTCAAGCCACTGAGGGACCTCTGTTCTCTTTCGTTCTGCTTCAGCATCTTCTATTAGCTATGTATGTAAATGCCAAACAAAACTCTGTTCCATTACTTGACAATTTGTGAACAGCAAAGCAATTAAACACTCTCTAAAAGGTGAGGTGGCTTGCAATTTTCAGGACCTCAGAACTGTGCCCTCTTGTATATTGTTGAAACTCACTGTGAGACGGAAAAAAAAAAAGTCTCGTTACTTTCAGACACAGTTCTGATTGAGACACCATCTACTTCACAAGAGAGCCTGAAGTAATTATCACCCTATACCTGTTCTTTACATAGCTCTTGCTTTTGGAGCAAAAGGAATGGCTTGAATGTACGTGCACTTTTAAAAATAACTTTCTTGGTTTGGACATATGATTCTAAAGAAATATTTCTTTATATTCACACCACTTTTGGAAAACAGGACTTAAAGCATCGATTGAAAGGTTCATTAGTGCTTCATTTGCATTACAAGCCTTCACTGCAAATATCATTAGCTTTGATCAGCTCCAGCTTCAATGCTTCTACAGTGTTTGCTAGCAGAGAACTAGCCACAAACTTGCAATGATGACATAATATGCAACATATGATGCCTAGTGAGGGTGATAGGGTTAAGAAGCATTAATTCCAATTAGAGTATTCTCATTAAAGAGGATCCTCCTTTTCTTTCTGGAAAATTCAATCACCAGGATAAAAAAAAACTGCTTTGATTCGAAATAGACAGAGCGTTTGGTGCCTCTTGTATCTACCACAAAGAAATAACTACCTCAAAGAAAGTTATATGAAATACTTTTAAATATACTGCCTGATGCCTGGTACATTGTTTTACGATGGTTTTGCGGACATTTTATGATGTATTTTAAAATAATTTCATTGTGCAGTGGTATGTGATGTTCACTGTAGGGCAAAAGAAAACATCGTTTTTCAGATTGTACCATTATCACCATTATATATAAAAACTTAGACAGGGGTAAATTCACTGGTCATTTTGAATCATAAATAAAGAGGCTATTGGTGCTGTAGACGTCGCAACCTCCTGTCACCTCCTTCATAAAAAACCTGAGTTGGAAATATTCTCCATTTCTCATTAAACTCTCTGAATAAAAAACAAAAATCTGTGGAATATCTCTTTAAGTTTGCATGACCTTTTATAGAAAAATATCTCACATGAAAGTAGCTCTGATCTGAAATGAAAACATCCCATTCGTGTGTGCACACAGCTCTGCAAGACCTACAAAAAACCTTTTTGCTTCTCCAAGCTGGTAATGTGAACAGAGTTTTGTTAGATTTTTCCCCCTCCCATGCAAATTAGGGAGGCTGCTTTCTTTTCTTCTGAAAGAAAATATTAGCTTTTTCTTTTAATTCTTTTAATTTAGCTTTTTTTCATTGTAATTTTAGTGTTTTTTTTGTTTCACAATTTTCTTTTTTTTTACTATTTATGTTACTTTAGTTACCATTTACCATTTATGTTACTGCAATTGCTAAAATATTATTGTAGTCCCTATGTTTTTGCTTGAGTGGGAGTTTTCAACAATGCCAGTCTGTTCTGTTTAAAACATTTATTATCTTGGCAGAGAGGCCAAGATAAGGAAAGGGTGGAAATAAGCACCCAGGTTCTTTTCAGCCAAGCAGAAACAATAACTTAGGGGTGTACAAGAAGGTTATATTAATAGATAATCATTAATAACATGGTAATTACAGATGTACACCCTTTTGACCTCTTTTGACCTTTTGAATGTTTGTGAGGGAAGTCCCTAGGCAGCGGTGTGGTTGCCAGACATCATCTTTTTTAAACTTAGAGGAATGATTTGAGTTTTCCTCTGCTTGACCAGAGGTTAATATTTGGTAAACAGAAATCATAAGCATTGTCTTGGTAATGGAGAATGGTCAAGGTGAGAAAGTGACCGGATCCACCAGTCCCCAGATGGTTTCACAATGTTCTTAGCCAATGAGAAATGATCAGCATAGAATGTACGAGTAGATTAACCTGTGTTACAACCTATAGCCATAGGCTTGTGAAAATTAATTTTTCCTCTCACCAGGTGAGTTGAACCTTAGCACCTGAGGTGGAAAAGGGGGGGGGCAGGATTTCTATCCCAAGCAATCCCACAAAAGGGTATGGATTAATCTTTTATGTAAAGGCCAGCAGGTACTTTTTTTATTTTTAGCACGAAGCAGATAGGGGAACGACGTGAATATGTGAGAATATAAGAGCAGAATCTGTGTGGGGTTAATAAAGGAAAGCTGTTCCACAAGCTAAAGCTGCAAATTAACATACACAGTTTCAAAATCATTGATTATAATATACTGCGGTGGGCTGGCACCCCACCCAGGGTGTGTCCCTGCCTCGCACCTGTAGTCCCCAGGATAGGCTCCAGGTACCCACAACCCCAGTAAAGAATAAGCGATTAAAGAAAATGAATGCATGAATGAATGATTATAATGTAAAACTACAAAAATCACATTCCCTGCATTTAAGGCTCAAAGGAAAGCCACGAGATCTGACACTAGAGCTTGACAATAAAATGGCAAGTGAATAACTAAACAACAAAAGATGCTTATTAGGATTATTAGTAGTCAGTATTACATTTAAACCAAAAGCCTAACCTTAAACCCTTTCCAACACATAAAAACCATTGTTAAGTTAGCAGCATGACTTGTTCTTATTGACCAGGCTTTGCCTCACACTGAGCTTTGTCAGAAGGAGGCCCGCTAGCTTCTGTTGTTCAGTGGCTGGATCATGGATAGCCTTGCAGCCAGACTGCTCTACAGCTCCTTGAACACTCTGGAAGTACTCCATTCAAACTGTCACTGTGCTACACCATGATAAATGGAGATATTCCTTTCTCTAAAATATCATTTCCTCATGCCTTTTTCAGTCTCCACTCCAGGAAGTTCTAAGCTCGTCTTCTTTCTGTAATAAGTCAAGACTGTCTGACATGACATCTTCCTTCTTTTGACACATTATTCATGTTTCTTTTATGTTTTCTACACAAAAAAATGTACATGACTTGTTAAAATTGTTGATAATGAAAGCTTGTGCACAATAGATCACAAAACAAGTTCTCTATTTCTCATGCAAAAAAAGAGAGAAGTGCTGAAATTGGAGCCTGGTAATAGAGTGGTTTCAAACTGCCTGGAGATTTAGTGTTCAATGGCAGCGAATTTTGGCTGATGGAGCTGGAACAGAGCACATTCATTTGCATCTGGGAGGCAGGATGCATCACTGCCAGCATTGCCATCAAATGTAAAAGGGTGGTTGAGGAAGATATTTGCTAGGCCACTCCTTGCATAAAGGTCCTTTCAATGGCTAGTTCTTTAACCCCTTCATACCTCGCATCTACTGGAATGGACATGACATGTTTTTTAGTCTAAACCAATTACAAAGTGTGATTTCTCAATTTAAATACTGCTTGGTCTCTTAAATACTGCTTGGTACCTAATTAGCCAATCACAATGAAATTAAGAGTAGTTGCTTGATCAGAGGGAGCTTCAGCCATCAGACAAAACAAGCATGACTCAACATGTAATGCATGTTGTGCAATTAATGTATGTAATTTCCACTTTATGAAATTATAGTATTGCAAGTCAATTTGAATATATTCCATAAAGCACAGGATTTTTGTAAAGTTTTATGTCCATCCCAATGGACATCAGGTGCTGAAAGACATTAGCAGAGGCTTGATTATTTAGTGTCAGTATGCCAGTTTATTACTGTAGGCCATTCACTACAGAATCCTCCCATCAATGAGGCACATACTTTGAGGCCATATGAGTACTTCAAACAGTATATACCAAATGAGATCTCTGATTTGATGACACAACACCAACATTTATGCCATGCAAAGTGGCACGCTAGGGTTCGAAAACACTATTACAGAAGAACTCAGATCTCTAGTTGGTCTCCACCTAGCTTTGGGAGTGATGAAATTGCCAAGAGTGTCCATGCACTGGGAAACTGTACAAGACATTGGCATTTTTAGAAACACCATGTCACGTGTCAGATTCTTCCAGCTCCGATCACATTTGAATTTGGTCAACAATTTGGAGAAGCCAGCCAAAACCCTTGATGTGTCCCTCAAAGTACATCCACTCTACAATGCCATTACGATGACAACAAAGAGGCCACCAGATGCAAGAGTGCACACTGTACAGGAAAAACACGTCTTTTCTGACAAATGCAACATTTACCTATGCTTTGTGCCACACTGTAACTGCTTCAAAGCAGCTCATCGGAAAGGAATGAAAACATCATAATACGAACAAACTATTCAACATGCATACAGACCTCCACACACACACACTTGCACATTCAAACATACAGACATTCAGTTCAGATGTTCACATGCAGACAGACGTGCACATACTGTTAAAATGTTCAGTTCATATATGATATATTTGTTACATGATCACTATATTAAAATATGGCAATTCATTCTGTAATTTTAAAGGTATTTTACATTCATTTAGTCGTTGTGTCTATTGTAATGGACATGAGAAAAAGTATATTTAAAAATTCTGACTCTGTTTCTTAATTGGAGAACAGTAAATATCAGCTGGGGAAAAAACTTTTCAGTAAGCAGAAAAAAATTAGGTCTGAGGTAGTAAAGAGAAATTCAAAACTTGATAGTTCAATTTAAGATTCAAGATTTGAAGATTTAAATGAAAATGTAAACAATATAAATACAGCTGTATATACTAACTATGGACTAAAATCTAAAAATTTACAGGAGAATATTTATTGGAGAATAAATAGAATGTGGGTCAATTTCCACTGTGCAAATCACTGAGATGTAAACAAATTCATTCAGAGACACATTGGTCTGACTTTAAATGATGTATAAACTTACTGATTCAGTCTGGGCTGGGTTTGCCTTGTATGTACGGATGGCAGAGCCAGACTATGTTCATTGGAGGAGCAGAGGGAGCGAGTAGTAACATAAGGCTGAATGATGGGTGCCGAATCAGATTTCACTCTGTGTGCAAGCGTTTGTGACCTGAACTTAATTCAGGCAGCCATGGGTAGCCAGTGTAGATCAATCAGCAGTGGGGTGACATGTGACCTTTTGGGCTGGTTGAAGAGCAGCTGAGCTGCTGTGTTCTAAACCAGCTGTGAGGGTCTTATCATGCAAGCTGGAAGAACCACTAGGAGGGCATTGCAGTAATTGAGGCGAGAGAAAAGAGCCCGGTCTCACGAGTTTTCGTGAAGCCATCACGATATACAATCTATTAAAAAATGTGCGGCGATCATGCATTAGGCCCTGTTTTCGTGCTAGGACAACGCTTTACTACCCTGTATTTTAATGTGCACTGCGTAACATCGCCAGTATCAGCGCTAACTGGTGACTGAGGGACAGAAGGACAGAAATAATGAGTTGATTCCTTATCGTTTTTGTTTGCAAAGTGGTTGAAACAGCTTGAAAGAAACAGCTTGAAAAACCTTAACCCTAACTCTAACCCTAACAGTCACCAGTTAGCGCAGATACTGGCGGTGTTACGCACTGCGCATTACAATACATAGTGTAGTGAAACGTTGTCCTCGCATGAAAGAAAGGCCTAAAGCGTTTTTGCAGCACGAAAAGACGTGAGATTGGGTTGGAGATACCCATGGCTTGTACCAGGAATTGGGTGGCATACTGAGTCAGATGTGGCCTGATTTTCGTGATGATATATGATTGGATGGAGGTGTTTGACCCAAGCATGATACCTTGCATGAATGCCCAGAGAGGTAAGACTTGAACCGAGAATGGGCTCTATCTGAGATGCCCATGTTTGATAGGGGGATGTTGTGATCAGCTGTATGAAAGGCAGCTGATAGATCCAGAAGGATAAGAACCGAGGAGTAAGCTGCCCCTCTGGCCAAATTTAAAGCTTCAGTCACAGATTGAAGAGCCATTTCAGTGGAACTGGTCTTGAAATCAGACTGGTTTGGATCATTCTGAGAGAGGAATTCTGAGACCTAGGAGTTACAATATCTGCTGCTCCAACATAGCCATTCATTTACCCTACAACCTACCGTGAATCTACACATGTCCACTGAGTTCTTAGGTGAAATCTTGAGTAATGTGATGATAAAATGATTGTAGATCTGTAAGACAAATCCTTGGGAACTAAGTCTGCTGACGTCCACTGATACTGAATACTGATAGAATATGAACTCTGTCTAACTCAAATACTCAGTAGGCACTTTAAATTCTGATATTTATAACATTCAAGACAGACACTTCATTACGGACACCTACCTTGTATATACACTCATTGAGGTTCACTTTATTCACAGTAACAGACTGTTTATCTGCATCAACTGTCCATCATTATCCTGTCCACTGTATTAGACACTAGATCTAGACATTAGACATTAGATCTAACCAGTTGGTCCACCTTGCAGATGTGAAGTCATTGAAAGTTCCAGTACCTGTAATGGTTTTCTTGCAACACTGATATTAACCCTTTGATTTTGTAGATTTTTTTGAAGTAATACTTATGTAAAATAAAATTTTTGTAAATGTGGTGCATCAATGATCTTTAAATATAAAGTACCTCCGCAAACAAGATAATAAGAATTGTATAGCTATTAAAGGGTATTTTGCCAAAACTACATGTTTGGACTAAGAACCATTTAGTAGATACAATAATTGGAGGCAAATGTTTAACCCCAGTCATGTTGTTTGTCTCCAGTAAATACAGCAAATTGCTCAGCTCTCCAGCTTTCCAGCTAGCATTCCTCCTCCAGAAACCGTTGCTTTTTTGACTATATTCTTTGGAGAAATCTCCAGCTTAATGAAAAGGTCATTGGCCCAGTAATTAAATCCAGTGGTCCCAGACATGCACCTGATGACAGATGCCAGGTCTTCAGACCTCTTTTACTCTTTTACTCCCCCCCCCCACTTCCCTTTGTCTGGCCAGAAGCTTTCTCCAGTGATTTCCTTGTTGTTACGATAAAGTGGAAAATTACTGAGTTGTCTTTATGGATGCAGAACACAGGTCTGATGATGTATGGAAATGTCACTGCACATACACAAAGCTAAATGCTTGAGAGAATCCTCTTTAATGTATCTAATATAAAGGCCATTAAGGTCACACATTTACATTTTAAGAAGGTTTTTCTTGGAGTTAATTCCAAGTCAGATCACCCGGAAGGAGAGCTGTTGACACTTGGGTTAAGAAATCGGGAGGCCACTGAATATGCACTGTTCTGGCCAGTGATGAACCCATTTGAATATTTTGTGTGTGTGTGTGTGTGTGTGTGTGTTTGTGTGTGTTTATGTCTTGTGAGAATCTAACGTCTTCATGATAGGAACACTTGAAACTCATTTTGTTGGGCCTCATCAGGAAACATGCTGTTTTCACCAAAAATCTTTAGGAAAAGCTAAAATAGCAGAAAAATTGCCTTTTGGTTACAGAGGTTAAGGTTAAGGTTAGGTGAAGGTGTATTTCTTTGCTACAGCATTACATAGGTCAGAGGTTAACAACAATATAAATGGTGGCGCCGTCAGAAGAGGAAAAGTCGGGAGAATCCAAAGAACCAATCAAGCCTCAAACTAAAGCAACAAATATCAGACTGCAGTTCTCATAAGCCACAACACTGCAGTCGTTAGCTAATTAGCTAGAGGATCAAGCTGAGCGTTAGTCGAGAGGAAACGTTCATCTCCGCTGTGCTGTGGCCTGGAAAGAACTAATACTGACATGCCTGTACAAAACAAATGAACAATAAACAAATTAAACCAGCTATCCAAACTTTACAAAAAGAAAAATACAATTAATTATTGAATGTTTGTCACATGCATTGCTTCAGTGTAGCTCGAGTGATGCGGGAAGTATAGTTTTTCATTTCAGTGCTCAAGTTTCAATGAACCCCCTCCTCCGGTTCCACCCACAAGCTAACATTGGGAGGATTAACGCTAGCACATGCTCTCTCCCTCCTTCCTTGTGCACCTTTTTGAACTGTCACTACTACACTGTCACTGGACAACCCAACATGCTCAGAGGAGGATGCTTCTTTTCTCAGCTAGCAGACACCTGGAGAGCGTTGATTACATCAGTGTTTTTTATTCTTTTCCTCATTAAATAAGATTTGATTCAGGTGATCACTAATCAGTACCTCATGAAGCAGAATGAGTTGCTTGTACAGGAATTTAACAGACACTGGCATGGAATGGTTGTCATATTCATAGAGATGCTGATTTAAAAATGGTCTCGTAGCTGTATTAGATGGATTTCAATGTGGTGTTTAGCTGACAAGAAGCTTAACGTCTGGTAAGTAGGCTTGGATAGAAAATGATAATCATATGTATGGGACTAATGTCATTCTCAAGGTTTATTTGTTTATTTATTTATTTATTAACAATATAGTAAAACATAACAAAAGTCTAGCATCCACTTGCACCTTCATTAAAACTACACACCTTTATGTATTTAAGATATGTGACCCTCCTCTCCCTCAAATCTCCTAGCTGTTCCTCAAACTAGCTCTCACAGTATTTGCATTCTTGGCAAAAATAAGTCCTTTTTCACATAATAAAGAAGAACGATATAGATATGCAGATACAGTACATTAATATCTGTAAGCAATGTGATCTGAGTGGGAACTTTCTCTTTTTTGAGTATATAAAGTACATTAAAGCATTTTTTTTGCCAGAGGTGGCAGATTTGGGGCTGTCACCTCCAGCAAGTTTGAGCTCATGAGCTTCTCTTGTATTTCGAAAGTCAGCTTTAATAGGTTCATCCATTTTCACATAATATTATTTACTCCAAATGAATGTTTAAAACGAGGCATGATAGAAAGGGCTGCCTGAGGCTAATATCACATTCAGGTTGAGCTCTGAATCCGCTGCCAGGCTCTCTGCAGTAACTGCTTCTAGAAGGTAAGAAATGCGATTTTCAGTTGCGGTGCCCGATTTGTCTTCTGCACGGTGCACGAAATGGGTGGAAAAGTAAAGAATCACCAGTCCTGTCACCCAGCCTAAATGGGCTGCTATAGATTTGACTAGTTATATGTAGTTTTTTCATTATAATGGAATGAAATAACAGTACCTAACCCTTTAGACTGTCACTGCACTCTGCTATTATAAGAAAGTTTGATAATGACCTAATCCTTTTATCAAAAGCTACAATATCATTATGACACAAAAAGAGACATTTGTAAAATTATGTTTCCAATGTCATAAAGACAGCAATGCATATTTCATGATTTTATTCTAAGGTGCCCTCATAATAATCATACTATATGCAGTTAGGACTGGAGCTGTGAAGCTGCTTCACCATGAAATACCTACCTAAAATTGGCACATCATGCACTGTATCATATAATCATGAACATGCTGAACATGTTATGCAATGGAGCTTAATGTGGAAATCTTTATTAATGGGCTGTGCTTATGCCAAAACACCCACGGTGCTCATACTAATTTCAGTTCTACACTGCTACACATGGACTTGTGACAGAAGTGTAAACAGCACAAAATTCTTTCTCTGCGTTTAATCCATTCATCAAGTGAAGCAGCAGGCAGCTTGGAACACAGCGTCCGGGGAGCAGTGTGTGTGGACAGTGCTAAAGGGTACCTCTAGCAGTCCTGGAATTCAAACCTACGACATTCTGACTGCAGGGGCGACGCCCTGACCACTAGGCCACCAGAGGCCTTTTGCATTCAGCCAGCACTTCCATGTTCTAGGTTTCAGTTTATCTGCAGTAACTCCTTCAGTAACTATTTCAGCTTAAACTCTAAATTTAGTTTCTCATTAATGGCTCAGATTTGTAGGGAAGAGGGTTTTGCGCTTGTAGAAGTGTCTCGATTTTTCTCCACAAAGACACAGCTGCCATGGCTACCACTGATTGGGTTGAGTTGAACAAGAAGGGATCTGAGGGAAAATGGGGCAACAGGAGAACTAACTATTAGAAGGTTACTCTTCTTTTGATGATGGTTAGAAATGACCATTCCTAGAGGTCTATCAATGGTCAGCCAACCAACAGCCAACAAAATAGCTGCTATGGGAGGCATGTATAATTAAGTGGCATTGAGTATTTCTTCTGGCAGTGCATGTGCTAATCAACAAGCTATTGACAATTTTGAAACGGGCTTTAGCTGTAGTTAATCAGGAGGGGTTAGCGTTAGGCCCAGTTTGTCATGATGACCAGAAGATGTGTGACAGATGTTAATTTGTACCAGAAGTACTTATCACGCTTCTGGTTTTTGAAAGTAGGGGCAAGCAAAACTACAAAATTCCACAAAATCCAGTGTAGCATAATGGGACTGAAAGGCTTGGGCATGTGGGCACAGGATGACAGTGTCTTGGCAGAAACACTGCAAAAATGTCTGAACATTAAAAATGAAGTGTGACAGATTCCGTGACAGCATGCTGTGTTGTGTTGCTGCTGGTGTTTTTTTCTAAACTGAGCTAAATGGAGAAAGAAGTTGTTTTTACAGAGCATTTGTTGAGACCTTCACAGCGTTTACAAAAAAGATCTTGATAATGATGTCAAGCCAGCAGTGAAGATAAATTACAAGTGAAGATAAATGACTGTTCGTTATTCTAAAAATGTTATTTAAAATAATCGAAGATGCTGATACTGTAGCGGCTTTATTCCAGTCTTTTTTGTTCGATCATTTATTTTGAGACAAAACTAAAATCTTCATTGTTTCAAATAGAAAAAACGTATTTCCCAAAAATATAAAATTCAATAATTCGTACGACGCATGACCTTTTTGCTAAAAACTGTATTTTAAGCTCAATTTGGACAATTTCTCCCTTCAGTTTCCCCTTATTTTTTTACATTTGTAAAAAGTAATGAGCAATAGGATGATCAAGCAATCCAAAAAATTTGGCACTGGCAGTACTGGGATTCAAATCCACGACTTTCTGATCACAAGGGAACTCCCTAACCATCAGACCACCGGCTGCCCCGATGACCTTCTTTGGGTAATTCTTTAGCAACTCCCCACGAAGGTGCAGTTTTCATTTCATCTGTTTTCTCTTCCCTGTCTATTTGTTTGGATTTTGACATTCACTTGGACCAACGAATCATGCAGCCCTTTGAGACAGTCAGAGTACATTTAACTGCTCTGCATAATTTGTGGCATCAACCTCTCCTTTTGTCCAGTACTAAACATGCTCCGTAGTATAATGGCAATGAGACAGGTTGTCTCAAATGACTGGCTCCTCTTTTTTCTCATTCCAGCTTATTTGCTCCCTGTGGTTTGAAATGTTTCCTTTGGTGTCACTTTTAATATTCTTTCTGTTGATAAAGCAGGCAGAGGGGTATAAATTAGCTTCCTTCTTGTTGCATTCTGATAATCCCATGTTGCATAATCTTGTCCAGAGGGAAAGTTCCTTTCCTCACACACATATAAGACTGGGGGTGAAATCAGTCACAAGGAAATGGGTGCGCTCAAAGTAGAGTCACGGAAACACACGAATGTAATGCTCATTTGAGGCTAAATGCAGCAAGATGTCACTATCCCTGCACTAACTTTGCCTGGGTAGGGCAAGAGATGCTACTCGTTGTCGAGCCATTGTTATTCAAGCTCAGCGTAGGCACACCAGTCCCACAAGTGTTGGCATTTCACTCAGAGTGTTTTTTCAGGGAGAAAAACAAGGTGTTTTTATTTTTTTGGAGAACTTAGTTCCTTTGTCTGCTTGAGTTTTTGTGTTATTTTTTCCCTGTACAATTCATTGGATTCTTTGTCATTGCAGCATCAACACTGAACAATGTCTCCAACCAATATATTTATTGTTTACTTGTTGGGCAGCAGCCTTGGACTTATCCTTATCGGTTGTTCTGCAGAGACCCCTACGTAATGCTTGTAGAAAACAAAGAAACAGACAAAAGGAAAGAACAAATGATTAAAATGGGATGCCAATTAATTAGGCATGTGTACCTTGTGAACCACTCTTACGGGCCAATATACCCAAAACATTAAATACATAATTGCAACAGCTTTACTGTTGCAGTCTGTAATGCATCTGTTGCTGAATAATTTATAAGAACCTCTACCCAGCCATCAGCGTAAAGAGACCACCCTGGGGCTGCTGCTGACCAGATATTTTGTCGGTAGGTAATTCTTAACACCACACAGGATCAGTCATGACGGGCATTTTAATGTATGTGGTGCAAGTATACACTGGAATATTCAAATAAAGTAAAACCAAATAGTCTGCCAATGTTTATCTTCAATTCAATTCAAATTCAAATTCAAAAATAATTTATTTATCCCCCAAAGGGAATTGATTGCAAAGGGAATTGCAAACAATAAACAAACATCCGTATACACCGTACATAAACACCTATATATGTGTATATATGTACTTACAGTAGTTTCATTAAGTCATTAAAAATAATCCTGTGAAAAAAAACTTTTTTGGATTTTGGTTAGTAATCTAATAGCATAAAGGTACTCTGTATCGCATTCCTGAAGGCAACAGCTGAAAGTCATCAAAGACAACATGGGCAGGATCACTAATAATCTTCTTGAGGATTTGTTCGGTATATAGCTGCTCTAGGGATCTTTGGGTTTGGCCAATAATGCTGGAGCTAAGGTTCTGACACAGTGATTTAAACCAGCAGATGAAAGAAAAAGCCAAAACACTTTCAATAAAAGATGAATGAAACACTGTCTACTCCAAAAGAGTCTAATTTATCCCTAATTTTGACATGCCAACATTCTGCAGCTGAACTGTGGGCTTTTTGGCATCAGCACTGTTTAGAATTTGGAAAATATGTATAATATGGAGAAAACTCATGCATGTGTGTGTGCGCGCGCGCGTGTGTGTGTGTGGAGAACAATTTGGATTAGTGGCCGCCCACCTTCTGTCTCTGTGCACGCGCAGATGGGTTCTGCATCTGTGTCAGAATGTTTCTGTGCTGTAAGACAATCTGCTAAACATTGTTGGAGAACATAGTTGGTGCAAGCATGGATCACTTCTCATGGAGCTGCCACTTCATTAGGTACACACTGTACTCATCAACAGGTTATCAGGTATCGTTCCACTACCATGCTAATCTCACTGCTGGGCTGAAAAAAGCCCTCCACTTTCATTAATAATATCTCAGCGCTGGTCCTGTGGTGGCCCATTACCATTGATGGATGTGGCAGAAAGTGGCTGACTAACTGTCCAGGACCAGGACTATTAGATTTTTTTTTCGTTGATTCATTTATGTTGATGCATTTGCTAAACCATAACTAATGTCTCTTTTAGTATTCAGTGCGTTGCAGAGGGCTGGATATGGTTTTCATTGTTTTTATATTGATAATAGTATTTACATACTTAGACTTCCAGTTCATAAATCACAATTTCTTTCAAATTGCAATTACCCTTGCATTTCAGGGAACATCCCACAGTATAATTGCTGACATTCTGAGGACCAGATAGGGTCTCAAAGACTGTGTTAGCTGTCCAGACCATTAGACAGCTACGACTTATTCAAAATGAAAAAAAAAGAGAAGCGTGCACATTGCTCCAGTGCTCAGGTCTTTACACTGGCTTCCAGTTTCACACAGAACAGAGCTCAGTGTATAACATATTGTTTAGATGTCACTCAATAGTTCAGGACCTAAATATATCTCCAAGACGTCTGATGAATATCAGCATGGTAGGTTTTTTAGACTGGCTGGATCTGGCCAGCTAATGGAACCCAGATCAGAACTAAAACCTATTGAATTGGTATCTACTCATTACACTGCCCACTAGTGGAACCTGCTCCCCATGGAGTTCAGATCTGCCCCATTTGTTGCCTGTTTTAAAAAGAAGCTAATAACAGCTTTGTTATCTCCTGTCTTAGGTTAACCGGTAAAACTGAAGGCATCAGATAATGCACTTTTGTCTGTAGTCTTTTATATTGTTTTCCTTACTTTTGTTAAACCTATAATTAGTATACTTCTACTATGCATTGATTTTATTGCTTACTTTTCTTTTTAGGCCTTGTTTTCCCTTTTTATCTCTGCAAAGGACAAAGTTACTTCTGTAAAGTCACACTGAGCATGATAATGTGCTATACGTATAAACTTGCCTATGGCAAGTTGTTACACTTTTCATGAATGCTGCTAGCTAATTAGCTGGTAAACAGTAGCAAATTGAATACATACTGTGTGGTATACTTCAGGTTTGGCAAATAACATAATTTTACACAAAAGCCAATCAGGAATACTTTAATTAAGACATAAGAAACTGAATATGCCAGCAGCAAGTTCCACTTGCAGCTGGCATGTGCCACTTGAAGCTGACAAGAGCCAGCTGATTTACTACTTAAGCACTTTAAATAGCTTCTCTTACTGATCGAAGCAACAATGCATTTCGTATTATGCATTTTCTGAGTTTATCTGGAGAGTTTATTCTGACTTTTACTTTGACTTATATTTTATATTGCTCTTGTCTTTGTGTTTCCCTTTCAGACAATGCAGTCGCAGCATAAGCAATTTCCTCCGGAATTAATAAAGTTTTCTGATTCTGATTCTGATTAACACCTCCATGAATAATATATAAAATATTTCATAGTTCCTAAAATGTGTTGTTTTACACATGACTTAAACATGCATCACATCAATTATGTAATAAAATGGAAAACATCATTGGCATGCTCCATGGATATCTGATGTGTTCTACTAATTAGTAGCAGGTTTCACTTGAGTCTGGCAAATGACAAACATCTCTATAGCATTATCCAGCAAAGCCCAAAATTCAGTCATAGGTACAGCAGGCACAAGGCAAAACCTGTGAGACGTAAGTGCAGACAGGCCATGAGAGCACAATTGGCCTGGGTGTTTAGGACGGCCCTCACTGTGCCCTGTCACTCAGTGTGATGCCTGTGTAGGCGCCTGCTGACTGACTCAACAGTATTGGCAATTAGTGTTCTCTTTCAAAGAGCTGTCTGGTGACATGGTCTTAGCAGCAGTTCAGAAAGATGTGGTGGACATTCAACATTCAGTTTGAAGCTGCGAATGGTTTGTTAAGCTCATGGGTCAAGTGACAGAATGCCTTGGTCTTTCAAGAAGAATACAGGGCCACAATGTATTCTGTAGTCACTCAAATGTGTCCTCATTTTCAACACTCTGAAATGGATGGAAGTAAGTAGAGAGCTTCTCTAAAATGATCCTTTTGTGCCTCAACAGCTCACTTCAGTGCCACATGGTAGGCAAATCCTGGGGTGGTGGCCTAGTGGGTAGGGTACTTGCCTCTAGATGAAGAAGTCATGGGTTCGACTCCTACCCTCAGCATACCACCACTGGGTTCTTGAGCAAGACCCTTAACCCCAAATTGCTCCAGGGAGACTGCCCCCTGTAGTTAGGGAATGGAACTCGCTTTGGATAAAAGCGTCTAAATGCTGTAGAGATACTTTTAAAAAGTGCTAAATTCTGTAGAGATACTTTACTATTGTAAAAATGTCATCCTACTGTAGGAGCTCCTTCAGATCTACATAGTGACTGTTACGTGTTTTCAGTTTTGTTTAGTCTTGTGGCTCATGGCAGCCAGAGCAAAGAGCTGTGAGACACCAATCAAAAAAGTGCCAGACAGGAAAACAAGGTGTGTTCTCAGTGGAATCATGGCACAAAAGTTGAAAAAGGAAAATTATGAGAATGCACATAATTTGCTTTTGTGATTCAATAAGCAACCCTGGCTCTGGATTTTCTGTACAGATTATTAATAGTTGCAAAGTATACAATCAATCTTAAGCCCAAAGATTTTATGATGATTTGGTTTTGCTTCTTTCAATAGTTGGGTCAGTTCAAGCAATTAAAGCAGAATCTACTGCTGGTGAAGTCAGGGATAAATGAAAAGAGGAGAAGAGAGGCATGAACACAAAAATAAACATGAACTTTAAATGACCAGAAGCCACAAACCGAGTTTGGTGATTTTGTGATACCTGTCAAAAGGAGCTCGGTTAAGCCAACATTAAGCTTGTTTCATTTTAATTTGACATTTAGAGAGAAGGGGTGAGCAGGCTTGCTGGAAAAAAATATATGCATATATTCATTAAACATGTGCGGATTTCCCCAAAGTGCAGTTAAATCACATTTGACCTTTTGAGTCCTGAAAAAGCAATACCCCTGAAGGAAATAAAAAATTTATCCACACTACTCTAACAGCTTGTAACTGCCTTTGTCTGAATGTTTTAAACTGTCTACTCCAATATCATTTATGTTTGCAATAGACACGGGTATTTCTGAAAACTGAGATTTTCCATTTTCGTTTAAGAAAAAAAAAAAACGTGTCCACACAAGCACGTTTTCAAAAATCTTTCAGTCCACATGCAATCACATAAAACGCTATTAAAAGCGTGACAAGGCAGCAGGTGGCGATGTAACATTAAACGGTATAGCACTGATGACCAATCAGAAGCCAGAAACTCTGCACAGGAGTATAAACATGCTGAAACTTCTAACGAGGTTGAGAGCAGTAGTACTTCGTTTACGTTGGGCATTGTGGATGAAAACCTAATTTAAACACGGCGCATACTGTGATGTCAAATGAGTGGCACACAGTATGACGCGAAATGGTCCGTTTTTCAAAATATTAGTTTTTCTGGTCCGCACGTAAACGCAGAAACCAAGTTTTGAAAAATCACCACATTGGCCGGAGTTTTGAAAAACCTCCATTTTCACTGACCCAAAACGCCATTTATGTGTGGATGAAAGGCCAAAACGCTAAGAAAAACCTCTTTTTTCAGAAATACCCGTGTATGTGTGGACATGGCCTTAGTGAAACATTAGTATAGACTATAGCTCATTGGCTTTTTGTTCTCACCTTTGTTATCTTTGTACACAAGTCGCTGTTGGAAAATCTGATCATCATTTTTAAGTATGACAGCAGTGTAGAATATTTTTATGCTGTTCTGCAGCCATGATTTCATGAGTAGAGTAAAAGATAATGACATGCCCACATAAAATACACTCAATGGGGCTCCTTAGACCCACAAGAGTCTCTTCAAAGCATTCAAGTGTCACTGGAAATACTTTAAACTATAGCAGCATGCATATTCTGTTTGAATGAATGGATTATCAAGCATGTTTAAAGGATTTATTTATTCAGCCACAGTGCTGTACAAACGGCAGAGACTACCCTTTTCATTTGTTTCCAGTCAAATAAGACATTAAGAGCAAGTTCTTCATTTTTCTGTTAAACATATTTAACAGAACCGACGCCAGCAAATATGAAATGTTTCAGTATTTATTATCAAATTTTGCCTTTATCACAGCTTCCATTCTTTTCGAGAGAATGGATGAGATTATTTTCATGCGTCTTATAAGCTCCAAAGTTCAGCCTGAGAAGGTTGCTTTTTTGTTTCACACAATCCAAGTAAAACCCAGTTACACATTTACACTCATCAGCCCATAAAACTCGAATTCATATCCCAGTTTATCACCTCAGAAATCACTCCTTAAACCATTACAAATGCACATGAGAAAAAATATGTGAGGCAGCTTAGGTGTGTGTGGGTAACTGGCTGCCTGAATGTTGGTGTCTCTTTGAATGGGAACTAAATGTTAGTGAGAGCTTTGGGATGGCACAGCTATGAATGGCTGTGTTTAAAGTTGGGTTTAAATGGAAGGACAGTGGGGCTAGGGTGCACAAAAATAAAAAGTAGACAGATTGAATGTTAAAATGTTTCCTTAAATATATTTCTATAAAAAGAAAGTTATTTTTGACAGGCATGAAAGCACGGCCCTCTGAGACTAAACAAGCTACTTGCATGCTCTTGGAGTGTGATGAGAGCAGATTCCTTGTTTGAAAAGTGGACAGATCACAGAGCAGATGGGATTCCCTCCTACCCCCCACCCCCCATAGTGCACATCATCTGGACAGGCTGCCTCTGAGTCGGTCTCATTATGTGAGACCAAAGATTCCCAAAACTTTAAGAAAACAACAAGTAATGCTAATTTGCTAAAATACTACTATAATGTCTGAAATACTACTATACACTCCCATGGTTCTTGAAGGCACTACTATATTGCTGAATCACATATTACATATGTCAGCCACTGGTCATATGAACACCTACCACATAGTCACAATGTAAGGGACCCGAATCACGTAAAAGGGAATTTTCCTCACATTTTTGATGTAGGAGGTTGCTGAAGTATATAAACCGCACTTCAGGACCATTCACTTTTAACTGAGCTCCTCCAATAAATTGCTGATTGACCAGTGCAGCAGTAGTCAGCGTTTATCCCTGTCCTGTCACTGCACAATATCAAACAATATGTAGTCTGTATTTTATGTTTTCTGTGGATTGACTTGAAAATAGCAGTCCACTAAATGTCATCATCCAATCTGACAGAGCTTGAACAGTTCTGTAAATAGTGCACAGTCTAGATGTGCAAAGTTGGTGGAGAATTATCTGAACACACTCCAGGAACTAATAAAAGCAAAAGGCGTTTTCACAATGTGATGCTCCAGAGGAAGGGGTGTGTGGTTAGTTTAACTCCATCCATTTATTTTGAGGTGAAAGGGGTGATTCACTGCTGTGCTGAATTGTACCATTCAAATATTTAGGTTCTCTGAAAGCTAATTTTACAAGAATGGCTTTAACTTGCCCTGCCTTAGATTGAGAAACGTAGAAATGTGTTCATATCTTCATATTCATTTGTTTAGTTATTTATCTATGAAGTCCACAGGTTCCACAATGCCATAGGTAACAGCTTAACACACATAGGGGGTTTATAACTGAATATAGGGGGTTATAACTGAAACACAAAGTGAAACACTGAGAAGAGTTGTGCATTTAGTTTTACAGTGCTTGATAATAACACTCTTCATGAAAACAGTCCTTTGATAATTACACTCTTCACAAAAACAGTACTAACTGCACGTCCTTCTTCTGATGTGCCAGACATTAAAAGTTTGAGGCCATTCAGACTTGAAATACCCAGACAATACACTCTAATACAGACATTCAAGTGGGAGTGTAGGTATTTCAGTCCTGAGAACTATGAACATGATGTGCAGCCAGAGTTAATGGATCGCCTGCTACGGAGTGAAGTTAAACTCAAAGTGCTTGTTCGCCTGTGCTTTCAGATGGATCTGATGGTAAAGACCAAAATGAGTGTCTTAAAAAACACAAAGTGACTTATCTAACTTTCTGTTCATTGTTAAGCTGGCCATTTGGCTAGCTTTATCAGGAGCGAGGTTTTCTATGTTATTTAGGACATGTGTGTATGCCACTATAGCAACAGTCCATATTTCTTGGATCAGTATAGTTTGAGTGATGGATACTTGTTTAACCCTTTGAAGTGGAGAGCTACTTGATGTTAGAATGAATCTGCCTGATTAGATTTGCTGCTTCCTCCATAGTCGTTGTTGGCTTTTTTTTTGTTGTTGAATAGCTCTATATTCTGGCTCAAGCATGTTGGTACACATGTGTGAGTGTGAGTGTATGTGACAGTTCACAAGGTGCAGTAAAACCATCAGAAATGTTCTCCTGATAATAAGCATACAGATTTTGTTGTAAAATCAGTGAACGCCTTAAAAGGGGTGTTTAAGCCTAGACTGCTTTTAGGCATGGTAGCAGCCTCTTTAATTCTAAAGGATTAGTAAGAGATGAGGAAATCATTTTAAAGTTAACGACCCTCTGAGCATCAGAGGCAATGAAATAGCTCTAAACTTCATAAATAATCCACATCAACCCCAGCCACTGCCTGCTGGTGGACTGTTACTTCTCCCCGAATTAATACATTGACTGCATCCTACCTCATGGCGTAGCTGCTGGGGTCCTGTGTGTACTGAGTGCAGATCTCCTCTGGCGTGGGCTCCAGCAGAGAGGGCAGCCCGTCTATGGGGTAATGCAGTTTGGCCAGGCACTGTGTCCTCTCATGTTCTTGTAGAGAGCAACATTTCTCAATGCCTGAGTTCTTGGGAAAGGAGGAATTGTCCCCACATGCCTTGGCCATGATCTCTGAAATCTTAAACACACGGACATGCCCAATGTAAAAACATCAAAGTAAATCTGAAACATTTCTATTAGGCCATTCATCATGGAGGTTACACACAATTTACACAAGGCCAGTAGCTCTGTTTTAATGATGTAGAAAAATACAAGTATAATGCATCAGCAGCATAAGGCATTATTTACTGTAATAATGTACAATAAACATTAATAAACACAAGACCACTTTATGCAACTAATTCTACTTGATTCATCATTTGCATTTAAAATATATTGTACAACAGTTAGCATTTGATGTCTTTTAATTACTTAATTACTTAAGACATAGAATTAGTTATAGCTCAAAATCTTTCTTTCATTAGAAACACTGCAGAAACATTGTGCTCTGCAGGCCATGTCGCACTGCTTCTGGTAGAGCAGCCTCCCTGCGACAAGACTGATGCTATAACACTAAAGGTAAAGGTAGATTCAGAGACCACCTTGAATGAAATACACAAATCTGAACCCTCAAAAATTCAACACTACCTAGAACCAACAAATGTATATATAAATGCACTAATTGCACTCCATATATACCAATACATTTGGGAATACATACATTTTTAATCATGTGTGTTTATATTACAACAATATTATTACAACAAATAATTTTGCCAAATAATTAATTTTCCTTATTCTACTTTTGCGCCGTGATTCCACCGAGAACACACCTTGTTTTCCTGTCTGGCACTTTTTTGATTGGTGTCTCACAGCTCTTTGCTCTGGCTGCCATGAGCCACAAGACTAAACAAAACTGAAAACACATAACAGTCACTATGTAGATCTGAAGGAGCTCCTACAGTCGGATGAAATTTTTACAATATTAAAGTATCTCTACAGCATTTAGACGCTTTTATCCAAAGCAACTTCTATTCCCTAACTACTGGGACAGTCTCCCTGAAGTAACTTGGGGTTAAGGGTCTTGCTCAAGAACCCAGTGGTGGTGTACTGAAGGGAGGATTCAAACCCATGACCTCTTGGTACAGATGCCAGTATCCTAGACACCACCACCCATTAACACGCAACTGTCAGACTTGACCAAATAATTAGTTGGAGAAAAAAGCAGTTGAATCATTCGGAATAAGAGCTGTGCCTGGCCATCAAAAGTTATCTGACTGCTTCTCTCAAAATGGTATCTGTTGGCATGCTTGGCAGGATTAATTTTGCCCAATGCAAGACTCTTGCGTTCTCACAGCTTGAAGTAGATCCCACAGTAGATGAGACTAATCTAAAATGTGAACTGAGGTGAACTGGGGACCATCTGGTGGCAGAGCATAAGCTCTCTCTGGGGGCAGCCACTAATGCAAGCACAAAAGCAAAAGCAGGTGTTCCCAGACAAGCTACAACATTTTATTTAATTTGCATCTAATCTAGGGATCATGAACTGAATTTATGAGCTTGTTTTTGGTTTAGTTTGACTGAATAAGAGCATCTGCTAAAAATGCAAAGGTGTTGTTTTCTCAGTTTCTTCTGCAAAGCCAACAAAGCAGGTCATAAAGCAAATGGCAAGTTTTGTTCAAAATATAAATATATCTTTTTTACCCCTTTAGTCAGAGAAAAGAAGCCTGACCAGGGCAAAAGGACTAGACTGCTACCTTTATAAGGCTTAACTTTTAGGCCCTACAATTTTGTTGTATTAGTAGCATCCTGCTTCAGCACAATGACAATAAAGGCATATCTATCTGTCTGTCTATACTGCTGCTAAGGTTTTATTTATGGTTTTATCTTTACTTCATCTTTACTACAAATATTTTATTATAAAAATACAGAATCTGCAGATTAAGAACAGATATGAGTAAGATACTGATGGCTCGGCTACACTAAACAGTAGAAATGTTGAAATATCTAGCAGTACACACACTGAAAGTTTGAAACATGCACAGAAAAGTCTGCACAGATGTAAACATAAATGAATAGCGCAAGTGAGATACAGGGCAAGGCTGAGAAGTGCAACATTAGAGTTTCAAGTGCTGTCGACAGAGTGCATATATGGGTGAATTCAAGAGTTCAGTAGATTGACAGCTGGTTTGAGTGCAGAGACTGTGATATCTCTTTCCAGAGTAAAGGAAATGAAACATTCTGTGGTCGGCATTGCAAGTGTCCTTGATGATGATTTTCTCTCGCTGCAGGCATCTCTGCTGATGAAGGGTATGAATAGTGGGGAGCTGGCATCCGGCGATGTGTTACTCAGAAAATGAATAAACCAAAGGAGAAGACTCTGCATGCATCCTCGTGGCATGCCAGTGTTCGGGATGAGAGTAGTGACAGTGCAATCGCTCAGCCGAATAGTTTGTCGTCATTTTGTCAGGAGGTCCAGAGTCCAGTTGAAGAGTCAGGTGCTGACTCCCACAGTGCGGAGTTTGACATGAATAGGATGGCAGTGTTGAATGCCGAGCTGAAGTTGAGACAGCAGCCTGGGCCAGAGGCAAATTAAAGAAATCTGTAAACAACCTGGACTGTTGTGCTGTACATGCCCTAAACACTTGTAGCTATGCCATCAGAGCCTGCATTCCTCCATACATTTACCATGCTCAAGGTGGAGCAAACATCAGAGGTAGAGAGTGTGATGGTCACTTTGGAGGGGAAGCTTGTTCCATGTTGTCATGGTCAAAGTGTGCATAGAAGAGGCTGAGATCATCAGGGAGGAGGCGTTGCTTGATGAGGGGTGGTCTTTAGTGTTTTGTAGTCAGTGAGAGCCTGAATGCCTTGTCTCATGCGCCAGGGGTTACAGTTAAAGAAGTGCTCCTCTAGACACATTTTGCTTTCCTGACGCCCTTTTTGATGTTGTGAGGTTGTGAGGCACTGAAAGCAGCTTGAGTCGGAGACAGAGCTCGTCAGGGTTTTTAGGGGGCAAAATCTCAACGCGCTCATGAGATATGACACTGTCAGAGCAGCTGATGATGTAGTCCAAAACAGCGGCAGCATAAAGTTTAATGTCTGTTCTAACTTTGAACATTTAACATACAGTGGGAATAGAAAAAAATCATCCTCTTCATATTATTCAGATTTTGTTGCTTTGTAGCCTGAAATGAAAACATGCACAGACAATTTCACGCGGATCAGCAGTCATGGTTTCAGTCCATCATGGATTTTCGAACCTCCGTGCTGCTGATTGCCTGCTGCCCTGTGGCGCTGCAGTCCAGAATTTCCCCCGTGGAGCGTCTCGAGTGTTCTTAAAGCCCTGTATTTTTATTACTGTATTTACCCTGCTTATACCAAAGAAAATGTGCATGCATTAATTACAGTGCAGTCTATACAGGGGCAACATATTTTACATTCTAGCACTGCAGGAGTTCAGAGTAAACTGTACAGTACGAATACGGGTTTACCTTTTTCTTTAAGGCTAATAAGTTTAAATTGAAATTAAATTGAAATGTTTTGGGAGCATATTCTGGGGGGATGTTTAGGGTTTGCACTATAAAAATAGGCATTTTTAGGCATTTCTTTAACCACATCACAACAACGTGGTTTTTCACTACCCAGGGATGCTCTTGGAGCGTAACCCCGTGAAAAGCTATATACATATATATATATACACACATATTAGCTGTATTTACGTAGTCCAAATTATAGCATCCAAGTGAAAGATATGATAGCAACTGCTCAGAAAAACAGAATCACTGACACAAATAAGGAATCACCCGCTGTGAAAAAACACCTTTTGGTTTAATCACTGCCTTGAGTCTGTTGGTATATTCTCTACCAACTTTGCACGTCTAAACTGTACTCTTCTTTACAGAACTGCTTAAACTCAGTAAAATGGATGATGAGTGTTCATGGACTGCAAGTTATTTCACAGATCTTCCGTGGGGTTTAAGTTTGGGCTCTGACTAGACCACACATTGACTTGCACCTTTTCTTTCTTCAGTCACTGTGTGGTCAATTTTGCAAGCTGGTGCCTCTTGCATCGCAACCAGTTCCACCATCAAACATTATGTTCATAGTCTGCCTCAGACAGTAATGGTATAACTTTATATCTTTGAGATTTTTTGAGGTACAGCCTCATTAGTTTCATCTGGAGCCTCAGAAACAAAGTGCCTTTTTGTGCTTCTCAACTGCTTTTGTTTGTGTACAACCTCAATATTCTTCACATATCTAAGCAGTTGTCTGTGCGTGACTTCTTTTGTTTACTTACATGCTGTATCTCGTTGAGGATATCATACCATTTGACTGCCCAAATACAAAAGTGGCAGGATCCAATCTCCTCAGCCAAAGACTTGGCTTCAGCTTTCAGTACGGGGTTTACAGTTGTTTCCATCACTTCCAGAAAGCCTCCCTGACTTGCCCAGCCTGGTTCTTTACCGCCGTAAATGCTTTCGATCCAGCTTTCCCACTTGGTCTCTGACCATGATTTCAGGGTGGTTTGGTATGTATCATAAGGATATTCCCTACTATGGGGCGAGGCCTGGAAGAGTTTGAATAATTCGTCTGTTTGCATGTTCTCTCTGTTTACATGGGTTTTCACCAGGAGCTCCAGTTTTCTGCCACAATCCATATACATGCACATCATGTGAAATGAAATGACTGTGTCAGTGTATCTCCCCCATGATTAATATCAGCCTGTCCAGGGTGTTTCTTCACTTTTTGCCCTATGATTGCTGGGATAGGCTCTAGCACCCTCCAGTTATTATTAACTTAGTTCACTGTAGATGCTTTGTAGCTCCTCAGCTACAAACTGAAATCAAACCCCAAATCAAAAACCTAACAGTGTTGATGATTCACTGAGTTTCACCAGGTAGTTTGTTAACCATTAAATTGTCTCTAGATCATCTATAGGGAAGATCAGAATAAACTGTGACCATCAGCTTTACAAAGAACGAAAGCATGAAGAAAATATACAACTTGTTTTTTCTTAATGGGTCTTTTAAAAACCCATGCACTAAATTAGGTTAGATGCACCGGTTTTCATGCAGCTCTGTTGTCAAAGCATATTTACTTTGTGGAAAATTGCTCTTGATGTACAAAAGGTCTGTTCTGCTGTTTATCATGCGGCTTTTCCCTCACTTTTTAGCATAATAAACACATTTACAGTGACATAACTATAAACAGTAACAAACAGTTGGATATAAAAGTGTATAATGACTTTTCCATTACATAAGATAAAATGAATGCAGTATACAAATATTATAAATTAATCAAATGGACTGGACTCTATAAAGCCATTATCCGGTGATGTTAAGTGGATTCTCCTTTCCAGTCTTAGCTTCTTTCACAGTTTCTTCCTGATGCTGTTAAGAGAGTTTTCCTGCCACCTTAGTTTACTAATTTGGGTTCAGGGTCTGACTTTCTGTGCAGCTGCTCTAAAACCAAATCTGGTGTAAAAAGTGGCATCAAATGAAACGAAATTTTACTAAACAGTTAAAAGCTGATGACTTGCACTGGGATAACATTCAGCCGGTCAGATGGAATTATTAATTTCCAGAAATTCTGAAGCCTATTCTAGCTCTAAATGACAGGAAGACTTTATTCCACACTACAAATATCTAAAAAATCAAGATATGAGGAAAGACATTTGGTAAACAAAGAGTTAATATTAAACAGACCGTACACTATTTTCTATTTTACCTAATGTGGGACAATTGCGTAAATGTGCAAATATTTGCTTCTATATTTTTATTCTGTTTTTCTGTGTGGCCCGGTACCAAATCCAAATGACTCACAGACCCATACTGGTCTGCGGCTTGGTCGTTGGGGACCTCTGCGTTAAATGACGCAAGGAAATTTGGAGAGCTAATGCTTGGTAAATTAAATTCAACTACTGCGACTGGGACCTTTAGGTGAGTAGATATTTTGTCCCTGGCGATGTTTGACAAAATTATACATTTTACTTTGTTTTATCCAAAGTATAAATGTTGGCCCGTCAAATTTATGGGCAAAAAGAGATACTGATTTATGTCGCTCTGGATAAGAGAGTTTGCTAAATGGCATAAACGTAAACGTAAACATAACCGTAAGATGGTATTTCTGACTGCTTTGCTTACATCGCATTGTTTGGCCAAATAAGCCTTTTAGCTAAAGACCTTTCTACACTGTCTGAGAAATGTACAGGACTGAACAGGAACATTTTAGCTCACTAAGTCGGAACAGCATGTGTCAAGTCCAAAAATACAAGTGCAGTAGAATATGATACAATGACGTTCCACCCCAGACATAAGAGACCGCCCTGGTGACAGTTAAGTACCTTTGTTTTCTGAGAACGTATGAGGAGCTGTCCGAGGAGTGTGTGCTTTTGCTAAGGCTGATGCAAACACATTTGGTTTAAAAATCAAAGTGGTTTTGGTGTCAGTGCTAGATGTTCTGCACCATTTGCATATTTCATCAACATTACAGCAACTCCTGTCTAGATAACACAAGACTGCAGTGTCACCCTGATTTCTTTTTTTTCCCACTCCAATGTCGATTTTATTCAAAATGTGTAAAGTGTAATAGCTTCCGTCAAAGCTTTCGTATTATGGTGCAAATACGACTGATGATAATGGAAGGCGTAGGCCTTTAAGAATCAATCAAGGGTGAGAGAACTTTGATATGACAGAAGGCAGCCTCAATGTGTTCATTCTTGTAACAGCTACCGTTCCATTTCAGTCCCAGCCATTTGCAACCTGCAAAGGCTGTCCAAGTATTTTTCCTTTTTTTCCCCCCAATATTATTTGTGCATGAAAAAGTATTCAGCCAGTGTCACTTGAGAGAGTGTGTTAGGTCATTTCCATGTTAGTTGATCTGGAACTTTTTAATTTCCAGACTTTCCCCAAGGAAATTTAACACAAGGGCAGATGGGGCAAGGAGTGTCACAGCTGATGGGGACGACTGTGTTGAAGCAATCAACAGTAGCATTTATTGTAACATTTATGAGCCCGCTGAAGGCTTAACCTCCACAGTTATTACTGCCTATTGCAAATGCAGGACATACTTTTCTATTAGGTCGTTCTCACCCACAGCTCATTAAAACGAGCCACGTTTGTGTCTGTAAGTATACATCATAATCTCCTTTCCGGAAATGTCGTTGGCCCTGGTTGTCTGAGGCTGTTGCCCCAAAACTTTAAATAATAGCACTGGATCTCAAATAGAGTCGGATATATTCTTGCATCATTTGATCGTTATGATGCATACTGATTGGAAAATCTAAATCAAAAACCATCAAACTCCGTCAACAAAACTATTCTGTCTCTACATGCCTTCCCCTGACCTACAAAACTTTGAGTCAAAAAAATAAAACTGACACCAGGGCTAAACCCCCAGTATTTCAAGATCCATACAATGACTCCTTTGATCATATCTCCTGACCATATCAAATATTGAGCACTTTCTTATTTTGTATTAAGAAAATCTTTTATTATTTTTTTTTGTATTTGTCACAAACTGCAAGGCATGGTAGCACAGTATTATACTCCACAATGGGAGCCAGTGAGGAAGAAGCAATCTGCTGCAATCGGGCTATTGATTGAGAAGCTGCAGATACTTCCTAAACATTTCCCCAGGCCTTTTTTTAAATCTCAGGACAGCATAAAACAGAATATTGATTTTTTATTGAAGTGAGATATCCCAACATGAAGGATGAAATTAGTTTTTAGACAGAGATACCACACCTCACTATTCGTTGAACACTAAGTTGAGCAAAATTAGGCATGTATCATTAATAAGAAGAAATAGGAAAATGCCGCCCATCCTTGACCGCACAACCTGCAGGATGTGATATCTGCAAATGTTTTTGGAGTTAGCACTTAACACTCAGGGGAAGATGCTTGACATTATGATGGATGGGAGCAAAGCAGAGAGCCTTGACTGATGACTGGTGGAGTTGTTTTGGGTCTGTGAATGAACAGGAAGTGCTGTTCTTCTGCTAACATGCCATCTCTGGGTGGACATTAATGGTGCCATCACTGAGAGCTTGATAAAGCGCTTGCCAAAATACCAAGTTGTGGTTATTTGCCTTTGAGTCAAGAAGGGCTTCTAATGGCTTCCAACTGTTCGGCAAAGTTCAAGAGAAGAGGCTGTGAACGCTGGGTTTTTATCGTCATGCTTCTAGTATGCAGCTAGCTCCTTTACAATTTAATTTGTATATTTAAACCCTAATATCCCCTCTCTCTACTCCCTCCCTCATGCTGCTCTGCCATCTTGAATTTTGGTTATTGTAGAAGGGCACGCTTATACAGGCATGGAAAAAAATAAGGGACCATTTTCCCATTTTTCTTTTCATTGTTTGTACAATTTGTGGCAGTTTGTACAATTTGCGAACAGGTTGCTATTCTTCTATGAACTATTGCAGTGCGAGCTGTGTAGAAAATAAGAAACGCCTCCATATGTGTTGTAAGTGCAGTAGTGTTTGTATAGCAGCTTTTCTATGTGCTGTATTCCAGCAGCTTCACTCCTGATTCAGTTTCTGGTGGGATGAAACAGAGTCACATATGCACACACTGTGCTCTTAACATTCCTATTTTAATTGTTGAAATTGTAAAATAATGTGTTGAGTATTGTGCAGTTTAACATTTCCAAGGTATAATAAATTATTTATATGTATTATTTTTTATTTTCTCCAAACATTTTTTGTGTGGAGTTTTGAATCAACTGTGGTCAACAGTGTATAAAACAATAGTGACATTTTACACAGACACACTCCCACAGAAAAAAAAAAAATGATGCGGTCTCCATGGTTGTATGTATTCCAGACCATAGTTAATTAATGTATTGCCACATCAGGTAAGGAACAAATGCCTACCCTTTTGATTATGCTTGTTTTTGCAGGTAAGATCAGTCACAGACTTTCTGAGAGGCAAAACTAAAAGGCCACATGAGACCAACATGAGGTCCCACCAGCATGCAAGAAAAGCTATGATGCATAATGTATGATGAAATAGTCCTCATTCTTGATTAAGGATGACATTATGAATATTATTAATGATGAAGAGTAACACTGATTAGTTGATCCATCATAAATGTATAACCACACCTCTATAATAAAAAAAAGCATACAGAGAAGTGCTAACCCTTTATTGCTGTCAGGGCTGAGGGCTATGATAGTGAGTGGCCACTAGAGGCCACTCTTATTTAAGTTGTTTTTGGGGTTTGTTTTTGAACTTTTATTTTGAAAGGTAAAGTTTGTGTTTAAGAATTTCAGCTGGGGCTAGTTTATGTTAAGTACCTGTGTTCTGTGATTGGTGGGTGGGTTTTGGTTTACAGGGATTTAAGTCATGGTGTTTCGGTTTGTCTTTGTGGGTAAACCGTCCAGCTAAGTTTATGTTTCTCCTCTTTGGTTTGAGTCAATTGCTGTTAGCTGAGTATCAGGCCCTCGAGCCTTTTGTTTTGGTTTTGTTTTGAAAGAATAAAGGAAAGATGAACAAGTATGTCTGCTTCCATGCCTGCTCTCTTTCTGGACAAGAGGGGGAACATGACAATTGCACAAACACATCTGAAGTAAAACACAGAGGGAAGTTTTAATATTTGTTGCACAGACACACATCCAACCTCAAAAAGCAATTCACACCAAACTGTAAAGTCCTATGTATAAATGGCCTTAAAATGATTCCCTCAGTAAAGGATTTTTACACCTCTGCTTGAGTTGCTTGATTTATGTCCACAGGTTATAGCTCCTTCACAGGGAATCCAGGCTAGAAAATGTGATGCAGCTACCAAATATTAGTGGTTAGGATTGTATCCTTGGTAAAACCCAATCTTTATAACTTGAGAAAGCTTTCTGTTTTACCTTCCTCACACACTGTATCACGATGAGGTTCACAACTGTATTAAGCCTCCTCTGACATCTGTCACGGTGGTGACTGGGGTGGCCAGTAGGGGTCACCCCAGGTCTGTATGTCATGCCTGCGCCCCACGTCAGCTGT